>RWJK01001672.1:9865-136020 GCA_004335835.1 Scenedesmus sp. ARA3
TGCTGCTGCTGCTGCTGCTGCTGCTGCTGCTGCTGCTGCTGCTGCTGCTGCTGCCAGGTCATCAGCCAGTGGGGCATCAGCTGCTGCTACACGCCGCTGGCGCTGCTGCCTGCAGTGCTGGCTGCAGAGCTCGCCACACACCTGCTGGCATTCCAGGCAAGCCACAGTCTTCATTTATTGTTTATTTTTCATTCCAGGCAAGCCGCAGCTGTTGTTGCAATCCAGCAAGCCGCAGTCTTCATTTGCATTCCAGGCAGGCCTCATAGCTGCTCAGCTGCAGCGCCTGTTTGTGCGTGGTACTTGTTGCGCGCATAGGGCAGCAGCATAGGTTGACACCCAAAAATAGCGGGGTGCCCAGGTTCAAAATGATCAGCTGCGGCTGCTTGTGTACATGTGGCCCAGACATTGGAGCTCACCATGCTGCTGCTGCTGCTGCTGCTGCTGCTGCTGCTGCTGCTAGGTGTACCACCCGGGCATCATAGCGAAGCTGCTGCTGCCAGTGGCGGCCACGCTGCTGCTGCATGCGCTGATGCCGCCCATGCCCTCGGTGGGTGCCCCTGCTGCTGCAGCTGCATTCTGATGGTACCAATTTAGCTTTGCAGCAGCATGGTCATGGCAGTATCAGCAAAACTGCAAGTGCTGATGCCGCCCATGCCCTCGGTGGGTGCCCCTGCTGCTGCAGCTGCATTCTGATGGTACCAATTTAGCGTGATGGAGAGTCACGCACAGGTGCTTCAATGTGTACGGTGCATCTGTGGCAGTTAACATGCATGCGTGGTCATGGTATATGTCACATGTACAGACTTTGCTGCGCCCTCTGCTCTGCAGCTGCTGAGGCCATCTGTTGTCCTTGTCTGCTGCTGCTGCTGCTGCTGCTGCTGCTGCTGCTGCCGCCTCTGCAGCTGGCTGGTGTGCTGCCAGCAGCGCCACGCGGCTGCACGCCAGTGACTGCAGGTGAGGCCCGCAGCAGCATGTTTTGTGCATGTCAGATGTTTTGCATGTCACACGTTTTGCTCAGCGGACTTCTGTCACATGCTTAGCTTGATGTCAGTCTGGCTAGCCCGCACCTGCTGCAGCAGGTGACACTGTTGTACCGGGTGCAGTTTTAAATCATTTCATCCAGCGCTGTATCAGTGGCTGTAATGGTGATTGATTTTTGATCAACACATGCACGGGGAATGTGCCATGTGTAGAATGGGAAACTGCTGGCAGCCGCTCAGCCGTGTGATGTGGTGTACTGCACGACACCAGCAGTTTGTGTGCAGGTTGCAGACCTCACAACGCAGCACCTCACAGTGCAGCTGCTTCCGTTGCCGCTGCATATGTGCAGGTGCTGCTGTACTGCTCAGCAAGAGGAGCCTCGGGTGAGAGGTGCAACTTGACATGTCTGTCAACGTCAAAGGTCAAAATAAAGGCTGTTGTCAGCTGTTTTGTGCTGCCGCTGCACTCTCAGCACACATGCGTTGCCCTGTGTGTATGAGTGGCTTACATGCACATGCTGTTCCCCCTAGATGATGATGCCCCAGCCATCTCAAATCATTCAAAACTATAGTTTCGGATGACTATGGCCCTAAACCATAGTATAGGGCCATACTTACAGAGCCATCATTTACAAAGCAGCAAACGCGCCTGCTGTGGATCTCTGTGTGCAGCTGGCTTGGGCGCGCAGTCAGCAAGGCCGGCCCCATTGCAGCCCGCGGCATCACCAAATACTACCGCAAGAAGCTCGTCAAAACGGCCTTCAGCAAGGTTTTAGCGGCCGCCCCGCTGCCTAAACCCAAGGGCCCCTCCACGCCTCCCCTGGCCACAACAGCAGTGCAGCTGATGGATTTCATGCTGCCTAGCTGTGCTGTGGCTTGGGGCTACTGGTTCATCATGCTGCAGCATGTGGCTACGATGCTGAATGCATACATGCCAGAGCTGCTGTTTGTTGGAGAGGTGAGTGTAACAAATGTTAGTGACAACTGCAGTCACTGCACTGAGTGTAAACGTGTTTTATGCAGGTATGTGTGGGGCCGGTGAGTGCATGCCAGAGCTGCTGTGTGTCGGGGAATTGAGTGCCTTGCCAGTCGCAGAACGATGCTGGCTTCTGCAGCGGTCATGTGCTGTGTTGTGCTGTACATGAAATGCTGTTATTGTATCAGACTTGTATCAATGCATGTGTTGCCCACAATTAGTCCAGGGAGGCGTATTGTTGGCAGCACATCCAATTGTCTTCGCATTGCTGAGGGTCAGCTGTGGCTGCGGGTTTGAAGTCATTGTTGCTGCTGCTGCTGCTGCTGCCGCCGCCTGCAGGCCACCCCGCTGAGCAGCCTGCTGAAGCAGCTGTGGTCAGCCGGCTTCCTGGCTAGTGCCTTTGCTGCTGATGCCCTCAAGACGGCAGCAGACAGGGACCACTTGGCCCTGGAGGAGAACAGGTGCGAGCAGTGCAACAGCAGAACAGCTTGCAACCAACGCACAACAATCATGTTCTTTTCATGCACATGCGCCTGCTATATTAGCATCGTCTAGGATCCTAGGCAGCTGATGCTCTCTATAATGAGCTGCGCACAGCCTTGCTCCATTGAGTACAGCTCAGGTTATGCATATCTACAGTTGGGCTGCAAGCACTTGGGGGTTGTTAGCCAGTGGCTGGTGCCAGCATCTGGCGTGGCTGTCAGCTGCTGCATGGCGCTCCTGGCGCTGCCTGGCGATGCTGCACCCCCACAGCTTTAGATGCTAAGAACTCTGCAAACTCCCCGTCAACAGCACCTGCCCTGCAACCTTACCTGCCTGCAGGCACATCAACCTGAGCCTCGCTTTCCTTGACACTGGCTACAGCGCTTTTTGTGTGCTGATGCTCCTCAGTTCATGATGAACCGCTGCTGCCCAACAACGATGCACTTTTCACTCACGTGCGCTTGGTGTATTAGTATTGCCTAGGATCGTCTGCAACCAGTGGCCGGCGCCAGCATTTGTCAGCCGCTGCTCGGCCGGCGATCTTCATAGACCAATGCACCGCACAAAATCAAACAGTCGGGCTTTGGACACTCGGGCTAAAGAATCGCTAAGAAGAAGCCCGCAAGATAAAACATGTTCACAAAGTTTGCCTGCCCTGTGCCCTGCCTGCAGGCACATCAACTTGAGCCTGGCCTTCCTCGAGGCTGGCTATGCAGCGTGCCTGGGTTTTGGCATGCTGCAGGGCTCAGTGGCTGTAAAACCCTACAGCTGCTGGCGCCTGGCCACGGCATGCGCTGCGCTGCTGTTCTGCCTGCGCGTGTGGTGGGCCAGTCAGCATAAGGCAGAGCAGAAGGGATATCCGGTGATACCTACCGTCAGCAGCATGGACTGGCAGCAGGCGACAGAGCAGAAGAGGGAGTATCATGTTGCCACAACTGCTGCGCTGGTGGCCCTGAACATCATCACCAGCTGTGTGTGATGCGCCAACAGGTTGTGTTGTGTTGTATTGTAAAGGGAGAGTTTTCATTTTACAACATGTTGTGCTGTGTTGTGTTGTCTGCCTGAAGCAGATGACGAGAAAGGCTGTACATTAACATGTGACGCGGTTGTGATGGCAAATGAACATTGGTACACGTATTCTCCTTCTGGATTGGTACAGCCTATATCACATGCAACAAATGTTTGATGTGCATGGATGTTCATTGAATGCTTGACAGTGGCTGTCCTTGAAAGCAAGCACTGGCGCTGCAGCGATCCTTGCGCCAAAAGCTTGGTTGTGGGGTTTGGGGTACACGAGAGGGTTTGATCAACGCATGTGACTCACCAGCATTTTAAACCAACGCAGACACAGCATTGTGTTGTACGTCAGGGTCGTGTGCCTTTTGTGTGTGTGCAGTGGCGGTGACTCGTGCGGCACCTGAAGTGAAAAACAGCCTGTAAATTGCGCTGGCCGTGATGCACTTCAAGTGCAGCACGAGTTACTGCCAGTGCCTGGGCCAAACTGTGACTGTGGTCCACAGGCGCGGCGCCTGCATCCAAGCAAGGTTCTGTCACGGCAGGTCAGGCCTGACCTCCAGAGCAGCCAAGTCGTTGGCTGCAAGGCAGTTTTATGTGCATGTAGGACACAGTGACAGCGCTGCTACTAGTAGCAGCCATTGTTGTTGCACCTGCCAGGCTGGTGTTTTGTTGCGTGTCAGGATGATGGCAGCTCATCTGCACGCTGACTGATTTTGTCATGCATGTGACTGAGGCGTCATGTGTGGACCATCATCAATTTTCAATGATGATCATCATCGGCTCCATTGCTTGCAAGCCACAAGCCACAATTGTGGCAGGGAAGCTGCCTTGTACAGCATGGCTGTGTTTGTTCAAGCCAAAGTCATATCCAACCCTGGCATCCACGTTGTTGTGTCAGTTCCATTGATTTTTAAAAATTGAACACACAGAGTTCCCTTGAAAATTTGCTTGATTTGTTGTGTTGTTAAGAATGCAGGTAATACAAAAGGACACATAGGAGCAGAAGCAGGAGCTGCACATGCTTGCAATCTGAGGTTCAGCAGCCATGGTGGCCTGGGGGACCACTTCTAGCCATGCGAGTACTCATTATGCTGCATTATACTTGAAATGATTGACCTGCTTGCACGTTGTACCAATTATATATTGTGGCCTGACAACAGCAGAGATGCCTGCATCTGCCTGCAGGCCAGGGACGCAGGTTTGGGGTGACTGCGTCACGCCGATCACAGCTGCCTAGTTTTTGTATACAATGAACAAGAATGAGAGCAGCACAAATGGTCCCTAATGAAGCTGGAAGGGGTTTACGAGTTGACAAGACGTGACAGTAGCAGAAGGCGGGAGCAGAACATCAGTGGTGTCCAAGCATGCTCTTTTCCTGAACTGATGCGACGCGAAGATACTTGCAAGAGCACAGTGTATAAGAGTTCCGATCGCATCTTTGCCGCTTCCGACACCAGCAATTGCTCACCACCGTGATCTGATACAGCCAGCAGCACATCACTTCAACAAAAGCATTTGTTTGAAATGATCTGCAACATACGTATCTCCACTCCTGCTACCGCAGCCCCTCGTGCAGCTGTGCTGCTCAGGCCTAGCGCAGTAAGCAGGCGTGTTGCTGTGCGAGCCACCAGTCCTGCAGGACCAGCTGGTACGTGTTCGTGGCTTGCATAAATGCAGAAAGCTGCTATAGCATGCCGTTGCCTTGCACACGCTTCAATATGGCTGCTGGTGACTGCATGGGGTACACTGCTTCATGCTGCTGCTGCTGCATGCTGCATGCAACAGCTGCAGTCACATGCATGCCAGGTTGCACCGTGGAGCTAAAAGCTTGATTACTTCCAATGTATACGCAGATGCAAACAAGGAGGAGCACAAGCAGGGCCTCATCAGCGTCTGGGAAGACAAGGAGCTCGAGCAGGGTGCGTTGAGGACAGCTTTGTCAAGCTACTGCCACCGCGCAGCTTGCTGTGCCTTTCAGATTTTGCTGCTTTTTGAACAGTGTTTTATAAACTACTTGGGGCCACAGCAGCTGCGCAGGGTTGGCATTAACCCAGTACAGTAGCGGATCCCAAGGCAACGCATATGGTATGACTCATGCCATATGAGCGAGAAGCAGAAGCAGCAGCACACGAAGCACCGAGCATGCCGTCTTGTGAGTGGGCTGTCACCACAGCTTTCCAGTGTGTGTAGCTATGCACCAACTGCTCATGTTCGATGGACTGCTGTGCTACTGTCCTGCTGTGCGGGCTGTGTGGCTGCCTGCAACTGCAGCCGAGGCAGCATCCAAGCAGCAGGAGAAGCACAGCCTGGTCAGTGTGTGGGAGGACCATGAATTGAAGGAGGGTGAGTGTGCGTAGTGGCCTGGCAAGCAGCAGTGCGCTTGCTTTCTTCGCTGCGACACGCATGCTTAACTTGGCCTTTGATGCCATGCTGATTGTTGCAGCGTTGGCTGGGCCACCAGACAGCGCACTGGCATGCGTTTGCACAAGCAGAGCACTCTCCATGATCCTGCACCTGCACCTGCACCTGGACTGCATCCTTGTTAGTATGCCATCTGCATGTGCGTATATGCTGGCATTGCTCTGCCTAGGTTCTGCAGCGCTACGGCATGAGCATAGTACATGCTGCATGCATGCATCTAGTTGCCTACATTTCCTGCAACTGGCCTTTGCTGCTGCTGCTGCAGAGGCGAAGCCAGAGCCGCACCCAGACTCACTGCTCAACCACCCAACAGGCCAGAAGCCAAAGGGCAGCAGCTATGACAGCGAATGGTGAAGCCTACAGGGGTTTCTAGCTAGGCTGGCATGGGAGCAGCAGGACTTTGTACTGATGGCAGCAGCGGCGTACTAGGTTTGTAGCAAATGCACTGTGAGGGATGAGTTGACGGCTATTAGCAGGAGCGAGGAGTGCACTTTGTGGCATAGTTATCTTTAAGCAACAGCAGTGGGTGGAGCCGCTCAGCGGTGCATGGTGTCATGCAGTAATGCACAGGCTGCTGAGGTAGGGGCGTGTTTCGTGTTGATTGTACCGCCGGTAGCTGAAGATACTGTGGTTGAACCTGGCAACGGCAGCTTGTCACTGTCAAGCCATCATGGATACTGGGACGGCATCTTCAGCGCTGTGCTGCTGCTGAATGCGTAGCCACAGCCTGTCATGTGCGGATTTGCAGAAAACCATGGCACGCAGGGAAGTCCGCTCCAACTTGGAGTTTGAAACCCAGGCTAAAAGAGATCGTACTAGTCAAGTGATTCTGACTGGCACAAGCAATGTTCGAGTACCGTTACTTGTACATTCTGTACGTGTTGCAACCTGGGTCCCTAGCAGTGTAACGTTACACGCCATAAACAAACCTTAACTCAAGCAGCAGGTGCACAGCACCACGCTGGTGCTGCATTGGTGTGCACAGCCTACCAGCACCAACACAACAATCCCTGTCTCGCAGGTGCTCACCACCTTCACCAATCTGTCGGCCCATCGCAGAGCCTGCAGCTCCAAGGTGGGCTGCAAGGCACTCAAAACCATATCCAGATTGCAAGTGCTGATGAACGGGAGGCCGGGCGTCTCTGCTCAACAAGCAGGTGTTAGTCACTACTCCAAGACAGGCACACAGCCACTGTGCGGTACATGATCCACAACAACGCCCCCATCGATAAATCACGAGAAAACGTACTAAGTGCAGGCACTGCCTTCTGTTTTGTCAAAATCAAGGTCGTAGTGACAGCATGACAGCTGCCATGGTCAGTCAATCCAACAGGAGTAGGAGTCAGGATGCATGCCGAAACAACAGGGTTTGCCAGGGTTGCATGTGGCGTAAAGCCCTTGCACGAAGGTCGGTCTGCACAAGCAGCTGTGCTGCTGCATGATGCGCAAAACCACGCAGCAGACAACGAGGGATGCAGATTAACCAAAGCACATGCGGCAGCGGCTGGCTGTCAACACATACTGCTCCAGTCCTGTCCTGCCTCATGTACTGCTACTGCAGGGATCATCTGCAGTTGCGCCGACATGCGCTGCCGACTGCTTACCGCCTTCCCAGCCAGCCAACTGACTTGCAAAGCTCCTGCGCTAACCCTGCTGCGGCTGGTACCAGCTCAGTGTGCCACCATCTGCTCTGCCGCCTGCACCTCTGCCGTGATGCCGCCAACTGCTGCTGCCAGGTCCTGGATGCCGCTGCGCATGCTAGCCGCGTGCTGCAGCAGCAGCTCCGCTGCAGCCATGACACTGCGGTTCAGCTCCTCAACCTCGGCAGCACAGCGCCTGCAGCAACAACAACAGCAACAGCTCAATGTCAAGTTGTGAAGCAGAGATGCCACACTTCCAAGAAAGCAACAGATGTTGGAGCAGTTGGCAATCGGCTGCAGCTGCGCTGGTGTAGGATGTCACTCTCAGGTGCGTTGTATGCATGTGCAACACCGTCTGTGCTACCAGGTGCACAACACCACGCAAAGCTATCACAAGTTGCCATGATAGTGATAGAACCTGTGACCCCGTGCAAGCGCACCTGCTTGTGGCCTCGTGCTCAGCGGTTGCTGCGCGCAGCTTCTCCTCTGCATCCAGCAGCTTGGACAGCATGGCATTGCGCAGGCACGATACCTCTCCCTGCACAGCAGCAGCAGCAGGAGCAGCAGCAGCAGCAACAACAGTTCAGCACTTTGCCTCAACCAAAAGTGCACGTGCTGCTTTCTGCACTGATGACGTTTGCTCAGCTTTCACTCAGCAGCACAGCGCAACCTGCCAGGTCCCTGCACCCTTGCCGCCCACCTTGATCTTGTCTGCGTGGCCGCCAATGGCAGCAATGTCGGACTCCAGCGCCTCCTTGAGCCCGCGGTGGCGCTCCTCAGCAGCACTGACCTGTAGACAGGCAGACAGGCAGGCAGCACACACATAGAAGATGAGCATGCCATGTAGCTCACATTCTCACCAGCTTGTAAGCAGCAGCGGAGCAGATGTGGCAATGCAGGTCTGGCATGATATGTGCACTTCGCCGAGCTTGTGTAGCCAGCATATATGCAGCGCTGCGCCTGGCCACAGCCATTCCACAGAACTGCGCCTAGCTACGGTGCAGCTGCGGCTCTGCACCCGCACTGCCCAAGAGCACCCACCTGGCGCTTCAGTGCTGCGAGCTCCTCCAGGCGCTCGCTGTTAGCCTCGCGTGCAGCATCCAGCTGCTCGCGCAGCACCAGCCCATCCTCGGCCAGCTCACGCCCGCGCAGCCTGTAGCGCTCACGCAGCGACAGCAGCCCCGGGCGCACCACCCCCTGCACACGCCACAGGCACAGCACCATGTAAGGAGCAAGACAAGCAACATTTGAATGGCACGTCCAGCGCTGCCTGTGCGCTGCTGGCGTAAGATTTGATTGCCAGGCCGACAATGCTGCTTGGGTCTGCACACTGTTTGCTGTTACGCTTTGAAAGCAGCATCTAGGCACTCTCCTGCACCACTGCCACCAGTTTGTCAAGTGCACGTGCTCACCTTGATGTCGCCGCTGAGCAGCTCAGTCTGCGCGTTGGCGCCCCTGTTGAGTGACAGCTCATACGCCACACCCGCTGCACGCTTGGCGCTCGCCGGCAGCAGACCCAGCCTGTGGCATGACGCGTGGTACTGCCGCAGCCGCTCCTCCAGGCCGTTCAGGCATGACTCCAGCTGCAGCACAGCACCAAACACAGCAGGCTGGTCAGCAGATGCACATCACATGCCAGCATAGCTATGCTAGCACTATAGTGTGCATATGCAGACGCTGCAGTTGGCGTGTGCAGCTGGCACATGCTGCAGGACAGGCGTTGTATTGCCAGATGCCTTCTGTGCTTTGCGCCCACCTGCACTTCCGCCTGGTAGAGCCGCTGCTGCAGTGACTCCCGTTGCGACACTACGCCCTCTAGCAGGTTCTTCTGCTTCTGCCTGCAGAGCAGCAATACAACACATGATTGTGCTGATGTGGTGAATAGCACCCGATGCTGGAAAAGGCAGTCATGGCCGCAGGCAAATGAACAGGTGCAGGCTGCTCCTGCCTTGATACTGCCCCAACATGAACAGGTGGTGCCATGAGCGTCAATTTGCCTACGCGTGACGTATTGTGCACTGCGACAGGTCGCTGCAACGGTGTTGAAAATGCTGCTGCTGTTACTGCCACTCACCGCTCAGCCACCATGCGGTTGACATCTGCTTTGCTGAGTGCCTGGCCAGCCACACGGGCTGCCAGCGACTCATTGTCTGCAAGCAGCACATGCACATACACGCTCAGCTGTCAGCTGGGATCAGCAGGTTGAAATTGCTCGTGGCTGCCATTGCAGCGGACGGAGGTGATCACCAAACAGTCCACAGAGACCAGCAGCAACGCTGCAAATGTACTTGTGCTGTCATGACCTGGACGGGCACTGCTACCTGCTGCTGTTGCTCACCTGCCCGCACTGCTGCCAGCGCTGCTCGCTTTGCCTCCAGATCTGCCTGCCGCTCCTCCAGCTTCTTCTGTAGGCTGGCACGCTGGGCCTACAGGCAGCACACAGACATCACATGTCCATGTCAAGAGTCAACAGCAGCCGCTTCGCAGCATAGAGATGTTGCAATGCTAACTATGAGTATTGGCCGTGCTGACAACCAGCAAGAGCATGTGCAGCAGATGATGCTGCCCAGAAGCATGTGCACAACTGACAGGAAGCATGTGGTGAAGCGCTGCTGCTCTGCTTTTCTGCTGTTGCCGCTGCTGCTAATCACCACTTTGCGTCAACTGCTTGGGCCTGCGTGAGCAAGTGCCTACGCACCTGGTTGCCTGCAATGACCTCCTGGAACTTGCGCTGATCTGCCAGCACCTCCTGCTTGGCTGCCTGCGCAGCTGCCAGTGGCGAGGGCTGCCGCCGCATGTCCTCCACCTCTGCCGCCAGGCCCTCGATGGACTGCAGGAGCCGCAAAATACATACCCAGGTAGGTGAGAACAAGACCATCCATGTGTCAGCATGCAAGCCACCAGGCAGCTGATGTTGTGCACTGGCATAGCTGCTGCTATTCGAATGAAGCATCACAGCTGGTGTTGTGACTGCCGGTTCCTGCCTGCTGTTGCAAGTGAGCCGGTTCCTGCCTGACCCATGCTGCCTTGCTGTCCCTAGGTACGGGCCTGCATCAACTGAAAAGTGAACTGCAACATGTTGTGGATCTGCCACATCCATGCTGTGTTGCAGCATGTGAACCCACCTGCTTCAAAGCCTGGTTGCTTTGCAGCAGCACTGCTTGGCGCTCCCTGAACTGGCCCAGCATCTCATCATCTGCTGCCTGTGCCTTGGGGTCGTCGCCAGCCAGGAAGTAGCGGTACGTGGTGGATGCGTACAGGAAGAACTGCCTCTCACTGCGCTGCTTCTCGTCAAACTGCGAGCCTGCTGCATCTTCTGCCCTGTCATCGTAGTTGAGCAGCTCCACCAGCCAGGCCAGCGCTGCCAGCACGCTGGGCCAGGAGTGTGGGCTGCCCACTGCAAACAGAGCGCTCTTGCTGAGCTGGAATGGGTAGTTGAGCCGTTTGAAGAACAGGGGCACCTCATCCTCGACCTTGCCAAAGGCCTTGAGGGTGGGGTCGAACCTCTGGAACAGCCAGAAGGCCAGCTGCGCAAAGTCCTTGCCGGTGGGCGAAGTGAGTACTTTAGGAGATAAAGCGTATGGGTAGCTGTGCGTAGACGCATACGCGATGATGTTGCGAATACAGCCGTTGAAGAAGTTCTTGTCGCTCAGTGGCCTGGGGTCCGCCTTGGCAGTACCAGGCTTGCCGAATGCACTGGAGCGCCTGTCAATCCCCATGTTTGAGGGTCTTTCAGCCGGGCGAGGCGCCATGGAGGGCCTGCCGCTGGCTCCTGGCTTGAGGCTCTGTCTGCTGCTGCCATCCTTCGTCTGTCCAGCTTTGCCAGGGGCGAGGCTACTGCGCCCATTAAGCTGGTTAGGACTAAGCGCAGCTAAAGTTTGACGTCTACTCATGACTGCTAGTGCTACGGATGAGGATGCATTCGAGACTTGCTGCTGTTGTGCAGAAGAAAAGCAACAACGAGCACGGCACAGCTATGTTCGGGAAGGACTATACTTTTCTTTGTGGTTGAGACGTCAGAAAACTGTGGCAACGACAATCAGCATGGCCTATCTTGTTCATGTCATGAGCTGTCGCGGTTTGAATGCCTGACACACTGTCGACAGCTCAACGCAGGAGTAAGCACGCAATCAGACATTATAGCGGCCTTGATCTTATTGAGCGCGAGGCGACAGGGACAGCTAGCTGCTGTAGCATGGTGCTGCTCATTGTCTGTGTGCAGTCACAGCCTCTGTTCATGGCTGCCCGACGGTTTTTATGACGCGCAGTCTGGATGACGACATCCAACTGCAACATCGACTTTTGAGGCATAGCGAGACAGGCACAACAGGGCAACGTACAACATGCTGCTGCTGCCGCTGCTGTGCCAGCTGCCTGACTGCAACTCCCAACAGCAAACACGCCATCACTCTTGCAACCTGGTAACAGTGGTTAACGTGTGAGCGGCAGCTCAACATGTGCAGCTGGAGAAGCGAGGGCATCCTGCACCTCCACTGAACGGCACTCACTGCCTCTGTGCTGGCCAAGCAACGACCCGTGCGCATCAAGCAACTAGACGCTGGCAGCTCACAGGCCAGCTAGCCTGCTGCTACACAGCACCGACATCCACAGCACCACCAAGACAGTCCCAGCAAGCACCCAGTCGCTGCATCCTCCAGGCCACCTGCCATCACATCACCACCACCCTCTCGCACACACACCCTCATCCCTTCCTACCAACCACACCCTCACTCTCACAGATACAAAACAGCACACTTCAAGGCAGCGTTACGGTCGCTGCTGCCTGCTGTGCTGCTGCGCCACCAGCCGGCCCCAGCAGGAAGTGCCTGCTGGGGTGGCGTGCCTGGCCCTCCTGCAGCAGCCTGTGCAGCACCTCCAGGCACCAGCGCCTGTTCTCCTCTCGCGTGGGGAAGCGGGTGCAGACCAGGCTCAGCATGCCTGTGGCTGGGTCGTACCTGCAGGATAGGCAGCACCAAAGCAGCAGGTGTGGATTATCTAGAAGGCGCAGCGATGGCAGCATCCAGGATGGTCCAAACAAATGGAAACAGCAGCCGCCAAACAACCACAACAATGAATGTCGAGACCTGCTGCCTGCAACCAATCACTGTGCCGCGGTCTCACCTCTTTCCTGCAACCGCCAGCATGTGCTGCAGGCCGGCGTCGCTCAGGCGCGTTTCCTGCTGCAGCTCTGCCGCAGACACGCTCAGCTTGACCTTGGTCTCCTCAGCCGTCACTGTCTGGCCGGAGGTGGGGCCCAGCACCAGCCGCTGCTCCCAGCGCAGCAGCCGCCGCGCACCTGCAGGCAGTGTCCCACAGGCAGAGGATCCTCCGGAGCAGGTCTAGATGTACATGTTTGAGGTTTGTGGCGTGCATTAGCGGCTGTAGATGTTCACTGAAGTTGCTACTGCAATGGGCAATCAAGCCAGCTGGACACAGCAACACCTTAATGCGCGCTTGTAACACAAGCAGGTCAGCAAATTGCAACGCAATGCATGGGCAGGTGCGGAGGCAGAGCTGATCCTGCCACTGCAGCGGCAGCAGCAGCAGCAGCATCTGCTGCGCGGCAGGCTCACCTGGGTAAGGAGGAGGGGTGAGGGGCACCGCCTCAGTCTCCCTCAGGTACTGCTCAAACAGCGCAGTAGCATCCATGGCAGCATCAGCGCCAGCATCACCGCCGGCAGCCTGCTGCTGCTGCTGCTTGGCTGTGAGGGCCTGCAGCAGCTGCCAGAGCTGCTGCCATGTAGGTGCATTCTGCCGCAGCTGGCCCCCCAGATGCTGCCGGGACACCTGCAGTGCAGCAGCAGTAGCAGGATGAGGCTTCAGTGGCATGCGGTATCAACCTGCATGGTGAGCAATCATGAAAACACCACCTTGACAAGGATCGTGCCAAGCATGCTGCCAGGCATGTAAAGCCATTACAAAACACCACATCTTTGCACCAAGCAGGTTTCGAACGCCGCACCTGCTCCCAGTGCTGCTTCAGCGCCTGCTCCAGGCTAGGTGGCGCAGCAAACAGCTGCTGCAGCTGCTCAAAGTCATCAATGCCAGCAGCAGCTGCAGCGCCAGCATCCAGCCCGGTCGCCGCCTGCAGCGCCTGCTGCAGCTGCTGAAGCTGCTGCTGCAGCTGCTCCTTCTGTGCCACATCACTGCTGGTGCTGCTGCTGTCAGCCAGCAGCACCTGCTCTAGGCTTGGCCCCTGCGGCATGCCGGCAAGCTGCAGCAGCTGCTGCCACGTCTGCCGAGCCTCCTCAAAACCAACAGGCTCAGACCAAATATCCTGTGACAGCTTGCCGCCATGACCGCTGCTGCTGCTGCTGCTGCTGCCGTGTGCGGTTGCTGCTGCTGCTGCCCAGCTGCCCTGGAGCTTCTTGCCTGCTGCTTCCCACGCCTGCCTGGCTGCTGCCTCATCTGCTGCTGACAGCTTGGGCGCTGCAGTGCCATCACTGCTGCTTGTGAGGCTAGTCAGGCTGCCCAGCTGCTGCTGACCGCTGAGTAGAGCAAACAGCTGCTGGCGGTCATCTGCAGCAACAGTGACAGCAGCAGCAGCAGCAGCAGCGGCAGCACAATGAAGACATGGCAGCTGAAATTTTGCTAGCTGACCCCCCGGCGCGAAACATGGTTTCGCCGCATTCACTGCCGCGCTCCCGCTCTACAACTCAGCTGAAAACCGCAGCATGCACAGCCATGCAGCACTGCAGAAGTTCCACCACACCTCCCTCCAGCATTCTCAAGCAGCCCCTGCACCGCATATACGTGGTTCAAACAACATCAATAGGCGCAAATAAGCGTACTTTACAAGACACATGGAATGTGACCTCCAAGTGATACTATGTAAAGCTCAACCCTCCCAACTTGGCACCGCTTCAAGCAGTATGCTTCCACCCCGCCCGTATGCTGCCCTCCATCCTCCAACACCTTCTCACCTGCAAATGCCACTGGTGCCTTCTCAGCAGCAGCCATCTCCTCGCCCGCCTGAGCAGCCGCCCAGCACTGCTGCAGCTCCCCCCAGCTCACCAGCCCATCGCAGTACAGCTGCAGTACAGCCTCTTTGTACTGCTTGTACTGCCCACTGCCAAGCATATCATCTAGTGCGGCGGTTAAACCCTCCCTCTCAGCAGGGCTCAGGGTTTTGGCGGCTGTCAGTGACGCAGGCGGGGTTTCCAGAGCCTCTGAGGCTGTAGCAGCGCCGCCGGCTGTGAGGGCTGCTACAGCCATCTGCCGCTGCAGGGTTTTTACGGCGTCTTTGCGCAGCAGCACGTCTGCATACTTGACCTCCAGGTATGCTGTGAGGAGGTCAAAGGAAGGCGTAGGGGGTCGCTGCTGCAGGTCGAAGGAGTAATCGTCCAGCGCCATTAGCTGCCAGGGCCTGCAGCAGAGACCGCAGCGTAAGTGTGAGGTGCAGCAGAGGCGGCAGACATCCACTGCCACCCATTGTAGCCTTTGCTGCAGCTACCTACTCATCACAGAAGTCATTGGAAGGGCACAAAGCGAGCATAGAGACAGGTCAACTGCCAGGCACTGCCACGGGTTTGAAATCGGGCATACACAACAGATATCAACAAGCTCGCTGTTTCTTCGCAGTCCACGACATCAATCAAAACATGAGCCAAGCACACAGCAGCACACACAGCAGCGCACGCAGCAGCACACACAGCTGCGCACGCAGCAGCACACAGCTGCGCACGCAGCAGCACACACGCAGCAGCAGACTCACAGCTGCCTCTTGGGCTTTGCCGCCAGCCGCTCCTGCTGCTGCCGCAGCACGCCCCTATCAAGCTGCCTGATGATATTATTATTGATAATAAAAAGCAATAATTCAAATAACAACACTAATAATTATGATACACTCACAGCTGCCTCTTGGGCTTTGCCGCCAGCCGCTCCTGCTGCTGCCGCAGCTGCTCCTGCCGCAGCACGCCCCGATCCAGCAGCGGCATGCTAGTCCACTCAGCACCATCCACAGCACCGCTGCTGCTGCTGCTGCTGCCGCCGGCGGCTGCCAGCGCCGCTGCAGGGTTGGCTGCTGCGCTGATGCGTGCTGCTTCTGCAATAGCCACGGCCTGGCGCAGCACCTTTGAGGGGTCCACTGGAGTGGTGAGGCTGGCATTGGCTAGCTTGTCAGCGACCTGCATGCAGCAAGCACCATGTAACATGTTAACATTACTTTTCCCATATGTCAGCACAGATCGCAGATTACGATGCGGGGATGTGTTGCTATCAGATGTAAACAGGAGGGAGGAACTGCATGAAAGCGTAGCACTGCAGCTGTAGCACAGCGCACTCTTTGCTGCCCATGTGGCGTGCCTAGTTCTTGGCAAAAACAGCACAAACCTCAATTGCAGTCACTGCAGTGCCAAAAGACGTAGAATGTTACATTGAAGCAAAGCGTAGCAGCAAAGCTGCAGCCCAGCTCACCTCTTTGCTGCCCATGTGGCGTGTGGGTAGGAACAGGTCATCCTCATGAGCCACCGGCGAGTAGGTGCGCAGCGTGTAGCCTGCAAGCATAAGTAACATGTTATGTAACAGTGTAACCTAAAATGTAACAGGAGCTCGAACAAATAACAGCGCTGGGGCCAGCAGGCGCAGCAAACTACCTGAGCAAGTGATGGTTGATTCACTGCTGGTGTGTCCAGCAGAATGTTCTGCTCTGCACCATCACTAGTTGCTACAGGGCAGACCCATGACCAGTGGCAGGCGGTGGCATGCACCGTGCTTCCTGGACGGCTTTTGCCCAACTCCCTGATTGACTCATTCTAACCAGAGTTCCAACGCAAGGACAGCATCAGAGACCTATCATGACTTAAAGCAAACGCAGCAGTTATTCCGTGGCACGCACCGTCCCTGAAGCGCCTGAAGCGGCCCCGCTCTGCTGTCTGCTGGCCCCGCTCCAGCTTGGCCCTGATCACCTGGGCGGTGGTGGCTGCGGTGCCGCTGTCAGCCAGCCGCTGCAGCATGCGCGCCTCAGCAGCTGCGGCAGCAGCGCGGAAGGTACAGGAACCAACAACACAGATCGACTCAGTTTCGGAGCAACACCAGCAGCAGCAGCAGCAGCAGCTGTGCGTAGCAGCAGGGCTGCTGTCAGCCAGCCGCTGCAGCATGCGCGCCTCGGCAGCTGCGGCAGCAGCGCATATGATACAGGGATCAACAACACAAACTGACTCAGTCTCAGAGAAGCAGCAGCACCAGCAGCAGCAGCAGCAGCAGCAGCAGCAGCTTTGCGTAACAGCAGCATGCTGTCAGCCAGCCGCTGCAGCATGCGCGCCTCAGCAGCTGCGGGCAGCAGAACAAAAGATACATGAGTCAGCAGCGCAACATGACTTCATGAAAGAGTGCAGCAGCAGCAGCAGCAGCAGCAGCAGCAGCAGCAGCATTGCGCAACAGCAGCAGCAATGCAACAACAGCTGTGATGTGGAAGACATCAGGATGCCTAAATTAACCACGGCAGCCGCCAACACGCCCCAGCGCCCACCTGCCGCTGCTGCCGCCTTGTCTGCTGCGCTGTCGCTCACAACGTCCTCCACATGCAGCCAGATCGAGCCAGCCGCCGGCGCGCTGCTGCTGCTCCTGCTGCTGCTGCTGCCGCCGGCCTCATCACTGCCCTGCAAGCTCTCCTCAAACTCCTCTGCTGCAGAGGCCGCTGCCAGCGCCCCGCTGCTTTGCAGGTGCTCAAGCATGCCTGCAAGCAGCGACGTTGGTGCATGCTGTTGTGTTGCTAAACTAAGGCTGAGATCAAATGCATGCAATGACGCCGGTTGCTGGGTCATTCATCTACGTCTGCAGCAGATGTTCAGCACAACATGCAGCACCTCAGCCAACCCTTGGCAAGTGCATTGACTGCAGGGTGACTAACAAATACAAGACCCACAAGGAGCACGGCACAGTAGTATGCAGCATGGCATGCAGCTAGATTTGTGACACACTTTTCTCAGCCAGATCCTCGGCCGGCAATGCTGCTGCGAGCTCGTCATCACTGCCGCTGCTGCTGCTGCTGCCGCTCAAGTCTGCCTCCTGCAGCTCTGCTGCTGCCGCTGCTGCTGCTGCCTCCGCCTCTGCTGCTGCTGCTGCACGTGCTGCAGCCGCCTCCGCTGCTGCTGCAGCTGCTGCTGCTGCATCTGGCATTGCGCTGCTGCTGCTGCTGCTGCTGGTGTGTGGCAGGTCAGGCGGCAGGCCCAGAGCCACCCTGCGGTGCTGCCAGTCCCACAGCCGTGCCAGCTCCTGCAGCAGCGGCAGCAAACAAAAGCAGAGACAACAGCCGCCGGAGGCGCAGCGTTTACACACAAACATAGCAAAGAAACAAAAATAGCAACACACGCCGCAGGTCCTGTTCAACATCACTTATCATTGTGCTGCATCGCATGCACGCACAACCATGGCAGCCCCTGAGCAACACACGCCATGCTCGACATACAAACGACTTGCCACATTCACACAGCATCACCAGCTGCGGCATGCACTCACACGCTGCGCCTGTTTCAGCAGCACCGCGCGGCAGCTGTCGTCAGCCATGACAGCCTCCATGGCCACAGGATTTGATAAACATCACATATGATACAACAAGTTTTTGAACAGCCTACTAAGCTCACATGTTGCGCCTGTTTCAGCAGCGCCGCGCGGCAGCTGTCATCAGCCATGACAGCCTCCATGGCCACCAATGTTTGTGCCTGCTCCAGCGGCAGCGCAGCAGCAGCCCAGGCCCGCCACGCGTAGAAGGGGCTGCGCGGCTCAAAACCATAGCCCTCCTGCAGTACAAACAGGCACAAAGCAGCGAGACATCATTAGTGCCGGCAGCTCGCAATGGCCACCAATGTTTGCACCTGCTCCAGCGGCAGCGCAGCAGCGGCCCAGGCCCGGCAGGTGTAGAAGAAGCGCGGCTCGAAACCAATGCCTCCTGCACCGCAGTGCATGCAGCGAGGAAAGCACATGGAAAGGCAATGCAGCAGCAGCCCACGCGCGCCACGTGTAGAAGGGGCTGCGCGGCTCAAAGCCATAGCCCTCCTGCGGTACAAAAAGGCACAAAGCAGCGAGACATCATTAGCGCCGGCAGCTCGCAATGGCCACTAGTGTTTGTGCCTGCTCCAGCGGCAGCGCAGCAGCAGCCCAGGCCCGCCAGGCGTAGAAGGAGCACGGCTCGAAACCCTAGCCCTCCTGCACTGCAGTGCATGCAGCGAGGAAAGCACATGGAAAGTCAATGGAACAGAAGCCAAGCGCGCTAGGCGTAGAAGGGGCTGCGCGGCTCAAAAGCATAGCCCTCCTGCGGTACACAAAGACACAAAGTCAACAAGACATCATTAGTGTCTACAGCTTGCAATGGCCACTTGTGTTTGTGCCTGCTCCAGCGGCAGCGCAGCAGCAGCCCACGTGCGCCAGGCGTAGAAAGGGCTGCGCGGCTCAAAACCATAGCCCTCCTGCGGTGATTGAATGCGCATTGCAATAAGATGAGCGTGGCAGCAGCCAAGCGCGCCAAATGCAGAAGGGGCTGCGCGGCTCAAAGCCACAGCCCTCCTGTGGTACAGAAAGGCATAGGTGCATGAAAAGCATAGCGCAGCAGCAGCCCACGCGCGTCAGGTGTAGAAGGGGCTGCGCGGCTCAAAGCCGTAGCCCTCCTACGGTACAGAAAGGTACTAACAAATGGGAGCTGTTAGTGCGGCAGCGGCCCAAGCGTGCCAGGCGTAGACGGGCTGCGCGGCCCAAAGCCATAGCCCTCCTATTGCAGCAAGGAAAGTGCATGGAAAGCCTGCATGGAAAACCCGCAGCCCTCCTGCACCGCTATATGGCAGAGTTCAGTACTGCCCTGCATCCAGCACCCATGCTTTGCGCACACCCCCCAGCTGCACTTCAAACACACCACTCAACATCACTACACACACCTGCTTGAAGTGCGTGTCCACCCACTGCCCCGCATCCAGCATGGGAGCCTTGGGCATGTTTTGAGCATGGCTGCCAGGCAGCATCACCAGGCTGCTCAGCAGCTGCTCATACCCTTGCACATCTGCATACGTCAGCCGCTTCTGCCTAGCTGGCTGCCGGGGCACCTCTAGGAGGCCTGGGCCGTCCTGCGGGATCGCCTCCGCCATCATCTCTGCACAAATAACAATGTAGTTGTTTTGCAGGGATGAGGGGTGAAAATTGGTGTGCAGAGGGAGAGGGCAGCAGAGGAAGATGCAGCGGCAGGGAGAGGGAAAGAGGCGCCTCAGGGCGGTGGTCGGGCATGCAGTTGCGCTTCACGGGGCTTGCAGGGCTAACTGAAATGTATGGGTGTGAGCTATTAAAGTCTCCGCTGCAGTCATGATACTGGAAGCTGGTGGCATGCTGCTGCTGCTGCTGCTGCTGTGGTAACGCAAGCAGGCATGCGCTGGCAGTTTGCATAGGCACGTGCAGTCATGATGTACATGTCTGTAGCGTATTGTTGCACCCGCCTACATACTGGTGCTGGCAGCTGCTGCTGCTGCTGCTGCTCTCCTTTGCACGCTGCCCCAGCCAGCACACCTTTCAGCTTCGACAGCGGCACTGCATCCAGCCCAAGCTCGCGAGCAGCCTGCCGAGCATCTGGAGCTTCCAGCACTTCTTCTGCTTCGTTTGCAACAGCAGCACTGGATGATATGCCCTGTGCTGCTGCCCTGGGCCATATGCTGCTGCTACTGCTGCTGCTGCTGCTGCTACTGCCTGGCAGGCTGGTCAGCAGCGAGAGCTGCGGCAGCCGCGCCAGCAGCTGCGTGCTGCCCAATGTTATGCCATGGCGCAGCATCGTGGCTGCACTTGCGCTGTGTCCGACTAGCGCTGGTCAGATGGGCAGGCAGCAGCAGACATGCCGATCGCGGCCGACGATGGATGTGACGATTGCGTATCACAAGCTGTGATGGCTTTTGTATTTAATGTATATATGCTGCGTTCCCACACGTAGTGCTGCAGTTTAGTGTCACTTGATCTGGCAGCAGAGAGTCACTTGTGCAAGACCCTTGCCTGTACAGGCCTTGCAGCGTGCCCCATAGCGTATTCTCCACTACATGTGTGAAGTATCGTATGCAGCAGGCATCGATGGAGGCTTCCCGCCCTCAGGTGGTCACTCTGTTACAAGTGGCGTCCTGGCGGTTTTACCACAACATGGGTTACTGATGGGTGTAGCAATGCTTCCTGGATTGTTCGAGGGGTTGACTGTGAGCTGCAACACGTGCCACGTGTTTACTCGCTGGCTCCTAAGCAATGGCCAGGTGGTGCTGCAAGCATTGCTACGGGATGGTTACCAGAGCGGCAGCTTGTGCAGATGCTGTCAACGCCACACCGCAGGAACGGTGGAAGCACAAAAGCAGCAGCCCAAGAAATTATTTACAGCAAATTGAATCAATTCTGTTTGCTTCTTGCACCATGAAGCAACCTGATCAGGAACAACTGCCAGAAATTGCAGTTGCAGAACCACTAGGGTTGGTGACCAAATGCTCAACTGGCTCGCTGCAGGCCGGTTACCCCTGGCGCACGAAATAATCCATTACTGTTGTTATTTACTGCTTACTTTCGGTGCTTTAAGACGTGCTGCGAGCCAGCACAATGCATTGTTTGTCACGCTCCAACGCTGCCTCTCTCCGTGGCAGTACTAGCAAGCTCGCACGCGCCAACAAGCCTATTTTCGCAACTAATCCCCACTCAGCGGCTAAGGCGGTGCAGCAGCGCAGGCAAGCGGGTGGTGCCAGCAGCTGAGCATACGGCCACCACATATCTCAAAAGTGTCTCAGCCGAGCTGCAGCATGCCTCATTGGAGCAGCATCAAAGCTGCAGAGAATATCTGCAAGTTTCTAGTGGTCTCGACAGCACTGCTGATACCCGGCCCCGTGGCTTGCTGCAGCAGGACCATGCAGCAGTGCGCAGCAGCAGCAGAGGCACCTGCTGCCACAGACAGGGCAGCACTGCTGGACCGCATGCGCGGAGCTCTGTGGGGTGAGCTAAATCAAATATTAAACATATAACGTATCGAACACATTGTGAACAGGTTATTTGGCTGTGATGGTGGGGTGCTGTCCTTGTGGGAGCCTGACAAGCCCCTGATTTATGTGCAGCAGCATGTGGCACGCACATGTGCACATGTGCGCAAGCATATACCACCAAGTCATAGCGCCGCCTTCAAATCAAGTTTTGCAGTGCAGGAGGGGACATTCATGTGGCCTGGTCCTGTACATGCTGGTTGCTATAAGTGCTGACTGTGCGCGTGCTGCTGTGCTGCATGCCCCTGGCTGTCTCTGCATGTGACAATTTGCACCGCAGGCATCTTCATTGCTGATGCTCTCTCCATGCCAGGTATGAGCAGCAGTGGCAGCAGCGGCAGCAGCAGCAGCAATCGACCAGGCAGCTACACCGCACCCTGTCTGCAAAGCGCCATGCCAAGCAGCCGCACCATCATTGCGAGCAGCAGCGGCAGCAGCAGCAGCAATCGACCAGGCAGCTACACCGCACCCTGTCTGCAAAGCGCCATGCCAAGCAGCCGCACCATCATTGCGAGCAGCAGCAGCAGCAGCAGCTGCAGGGACGGCAATGCAGATGCTGCCCTGTTCGCACAGCTGGCTGCATGCTCCAAGTTGTGCATGCAGCAGCTCCTCACGCAATACCGTTATAATAACAAAATGCAGTTGTGATGGAGTTGTGGAAGGCGCAGGCACGCTACCATTGGCTTGCAGCCCTGCCTGAAGACGCCAACCATGCCAGATACATCAAGCGTATCTGCAACCTGGTATTCATGTGTGCCGCCCCTCTCCCCCTGCATGCAGTGCACTGGTACTACTCTGTGACTGACCTCAAGCGCGACTTTGGGGAAATCACAGACTACCAGGTGCGGTCACAGCTGCTGCGACATTCAAAACCGCTTGCGCATCAACCATCAATTCTTTGGCTGTTGCATGTGTCCGGCCGCACCATGTGCTGACAGGCACAGCTGTCATTCGAGACAATCATGCGCACGTACACTATCAAACGCCCTGCTGCTGCTGCCGCGCAGGCCCCCAAGAAGCGCCACCCCAGCAGCATCATGAGCCTCAGCAACACTGGCGGCCACGGCAGGGGAGGGCAGTCCGGCAAGATCATCGGTGAGCACGCTGTGCTGCTGCTTCGGTGGCATGAATACAGAATTGTACAAGCGACAGCAACAGTGCAGCAACGGCAGCAGCAGCAGCAGCAGTTCCGCAAGATCATTGGTGAGCACGGCAGCAGGGCAGGACAAGCGCAGCCAGCAGTGTAGCAAGGCAGGTGCTCTGCAGGTAGCTGCTGGGCGGTGCTGTGCATGCACAGCGCACCTGGCAGAAGCAGCAGCAGCAGCAGCAGTGGTGTGTCTCAAGTAGCAGCGAGCCTGCGAGCTGCATGCTGCTGCTGCTGCTGCTGCTGCTTTTCCTGTCGCCACACCCGCTGCTGCTGCTGCTCCTGTCGCCACACCCGCTGCTGCTGCTGCTGCTGCTGCTGCTGCTGCTGCTGCTGCTGCGTCAGGTGACGTCATCAACCACGGCAAGCATGAGTTCTGGGGTGTGCCCAACATGCACTACCACCAGGGAATGGCGGCTGGGGAGAACACACTCAACGCGGTTTGCGCGCGCATCGTGATGCGCGGCATCGCAGCAAACGGCGGCAAGTGAGTGGCGTGAGTGGTTGATATGCAGGCATGTTATTGAATGGGATGCTTGGTGCCAGTGGATGTTTTGATGAACAGTATACGGGGTTGCAGCACCTGGCTTAGGTGGGAGTATTGCAATAGGGCCTCACTGACACCTACGCACTGACATGCTGCTGCTGCTGCTGCTGCTGCTGCTGCTGCTGCCGCCGCCTTGAATGCAGATAGGACCCCGCGCTGTTCCTCAATGATTACGTGGCCTTCATGACCACCCCAGGCAGCAACAATGACACTGTCTGACGTATTGCTGCTGCTGCTGCCTTACTGCAGGTACGATCCTACCCTGTTCCTGAACAACTACGTGTCTTTCATGACCACCCCTGGCAGCCACAATGACACTTATGCGGAGAGCTTCCACAGGGACTTCTTCAAGAACTGGGCAGCAGGCGTGCCACCTGAGCGCTGCGCACTGGTGAGACTGCTGTGCTGGTGTGTCGGTCTTTTGCCTCCATGACATTGGTGTCCTGAACACACGATGACCAAGCCAGTTTGAAAGGTTTTGGAAAAGGCTGCATGCTGTCACTGTCGCTGTTGCTGTCACTGTCAGTTGCCCTACATTGGGTGTGAGATGGTTTGGCTAAAGACTGAGGGAACAGCAGGTGCCGCCATCGGTGCTGTGGGGGCTCTGAAGGTGCCGAACATGCATGCAGCAGCACGTTTCTGCAAGTAATCTGCTTATGGCCTGGCCTGAAGGGCCCTGGTCATCACAGCACCTGCGCTGATGTGCTGCTGCTGCTGCTGCTGCTGCTGCTGCTGTGCAGGGCACTGAGGGCCACAACACCGTCACTGATGCGTTGCTGCTGCTGCTGCTGCTGCTGCTGCTGCTGCTGCTGTGCAGGGCACTGAGGGCCACAACACCGTCACTGATGCGTTGCTGCTGCTGCTGCTGCTGCTGCTGCTGCTGCTGCTGTGCAGGGCACTGAGGGCCACAACACCGTCACTGATGCGTTGCCGCTGCTGCTGTTGCTGCTGCTGCTGCTGCTGTGCAGGGCACTGAGGGCCACAACACAGCACAGATCGGCGGCTTTGTGATGCTGCCGCCAGTCATCATGGCAGCAGTGGCGGCAGCAGCGCAAGCCAGCAGCAGCAACGGCATTGACTCCACAGCAGCAGCGGCAGCAGCGCAGGCAGTGACACACCTGCGCACTACGCATGATTCAAACAAGCTGGTGGCAGTGGCCGAGCGGTATGCTCAAGTCATGACGCGTGCTGTGCTGGTGAGTTTTGATCAAAGGTTTCTGCCACCACTAGCCAGCAAGCACTGTACGTGCAATTGCATGTATGCAGGCGCAGTGCATGTGTGTCTGCCATGCAGAAGCCTCAGGCTCTGGTGTTCTGCATGTAGCATATTGCTGTCTGCTGTGCTGTCTGTCACGCTGTGTTCAGTTTGCTCAGTGCTTTGCTGCTGTACTTCTGACACATAGTCTCCTTGACATCACACTGCGTGAAACCATATTTGCACCCATTATAACAAGTGACAGGGTGAACCACTGTGCCGCTGCTGGAGGCTCCCAGCTGCGCTTCGGCCCCGCTGAGCTGGCTGGCAAGCTTTGAAACAACACACTGTTCTTCATAGCTGATATGTAACATGTCATGTAACAGGGCGAGCCGCTGCTGCCGCTGCTGGAGGGTGAAGCAAAGCGGCTGCGGTTCAGCCCCGCTGAGCTGGCCGGCAAGCTGTGGGACGACACATCTGATCTCACTTGTCACTAACTCTTATGTAACATGTCATGTAACAGGGTGAGCCACTGCGGCCTCTGCTGGAGGCTGAAGCGAAGCGGCTGCGGTTCAGCCCCGCTGAGCTGGCAGGCAAGCTGTGGGACAACACATGCTTGATAACATATCTGCACCTGTTATGCAACATGATGCAGGGCGAGCCGCTGTGGCCGCTGCTGTGGGGTGACGCCAAGTGGCTGCGCTTCAGCCCCGCTGAGCTGGCGGGCAAGCTGTGGGGCAACACATCTGATCTCACTTGTCACTAACTCTTATGTAACGTGTTATGTAACAGGGTGAGCCGCTGCGGCCACTGCTGGAGGCTGAGGCGAAGCGGCTGCGGTTCAGCCCCGCTGAGCTGGCGGGCAAGCTGTGGGACGACACCAACATCGTGCACAGCGTGTTTGGCAGCGCCTGCTACATCGAGAGCAGCTGGCCTGCGGTGCTGTACCTGGCCTGGAAGTACTCGGGTGCGCGGCTGTGCATTGTTATTTTCTCTTTATTAACATCGTTATCGATGTGACTGCTGCTACTGCTTTACTGCTATTTAATGAGCTGTACCTGGTCTGGGAGCACTCAGGTGCGCGGCTGTGTGTGGTTACAATTCAACTAAATGTGTGACTTCATGTTGCTACGTCACACATTATGCTGTACCTCGCCTGGGAGTACTCGGGTGCGCGGCTGTGCATAGTGACTGCTGCTGTCAACAACAATTGATGTGCCTGCTGCTGATGACCACTGGGCACTGGGTTTTACATGGCATGCTGCAGGCTGGAAGTGCTCGGGTGTGCGGCTGCTGCACGAGTTCAGTGCAAAAAACGCCGCATTTTAAGCAGATCCATGTGGCGCTTTGCGGCCGTGCAACCACATGTGCTGTCTTCACAGCCAGCTTTCTCACCCCCACCACAAGCTCGTATTGATGTTTCCAACAATGCGTCATGTTGAGTGCTGCTTCTGCAGACTCCTTTGAGAAGGCAGTGCTGTCAAACACCAAAATCTGCCTTCTACGTCCTGCTTTCTCACGTGCCACAAACCTTTCATGTACATTGCTAACAATGCATCAGTGTTTTGTGTGCTGCACCTGCAGACTCCTTTGAAAAGGCTGTGCTGTCCAACACCAACGTGGGCGGCGAGAACTGCCACAGGGGCGCAGCGCTGGGCGCCCTCATGGGTGCTGCAGTAGGCGAGTCGGCCATTCCGCCTCGTTTCATCAGTGGGCTTGCAGCCAGCGAAGAGATCCGGAAGGAGATTGATGCCTTCTGTGCAGCTGTGCTGCCTGCAGAGGTGTCCGTGGAGCAGCCTGCTGCTGCTCTGTAGGTGCAGCAGCGTGCAGTGCGGTGTCAACTGGTGTAGTGTGTGAAGCCAGTGACATATACTCACTCTACTGCTGCGCTGCGCAGATCTGCATCCGCATGGCAGTGTTTTTATTGTTAGTGTTGCTTCCTCGTAATGGTTTGCGGCTGAAGGTTTCGTGGCTAGCGTATCTGTTATCTGTTGAGTTTCATTTCCTTGTACTGGGTGCTGAGCTGTACAACCACGTGGTCCCCAACCTGTAACCCAACTGACATTGAAACTAAGGCCATTGAGATATGCGGGTTTTTCTGAGACTATGTACGAACGAATGGCCCCTGACGGCTTGCTTAGGGTTTCTTGATGACGCCCCGTGCCCTTTCACGAAGGGTCATCAGTCCGCTCGAGCTCAATCGTGCAGCATCACAGTGCGGATCGTGCACTGCAATTCGTTTACATGCCTGCCTATTGAAGAATTCGTCCAGCGCTTGCATGTCAAGGAGAGAACATGACTTGCCAGGCAGTTCTGTTGCTGCTGGCAATGCTAGCCACGTGCTGCAATGCAGACCTAGTCATGGTGTACAGCATTCAACGGCACGGGGCGAGGAACGTGAGTGCGCATGTATCCTATGTTTTCACCGCACACATGGGCGCTACTCATTGCTCCGCAGCAGCAGCACCAGCAGCAGCAGCAGCAGTAGCACCAGCAGCAGCAGCAGCAGCAGCAGCAGCAGGACATACTCACACTGCAGAGCCCAGCTTGCTCTACACCTTACAAACAACCAGCAGCTAACCAAGAACTATTAGCAGTGGTTGATCACATGTTGTTTTGGCTTTGCGTGGTGCCTGATGCACTGCAGGTGCTGCCCAAAAGCTCCACTCTGAAAGAGACTGAGGCCACTGGAGGGCCCACTCTGCTGCCACAAGGGCAGCGGCAGTGCTTTGAAGCAGGTGCGACAACTGTGCTTCTGATATAACTGGCAGCAGCAGCAGCAGCAGCAGCCACCGTTTGAACGACGCAGTAACTTCACAAATGTCAGCCAGCACTACACGCTGCTACCAATGTCGCAGCCTTGGGATGGAGCATTTCTGTATGCTGCGATTCAGGCTCCTCAGCAGCAGCAGCAGCAGCAGGAAAAGAACTCTGGCAAGGCTGATGTGTCGAACCAAATTGAATCTTGAACGGTGACAAGGAGCGGGGCGCAGCAAGCACAGAGAACTCCACTTCAAGTTTGCTTACACCGCTTACAGGCGCTGCCTTCAATGCGCGCTACATCAACCCCAGCAGCTGCAACAGCAGCAGCACCTGTCTCGTGGCACCCGGCTCCGGCCCTCTGTACGGCGTCACTGGCTCGCCCGATGTCGGATTCAGCAACTACAACACGTTTGCAAACACATCAGCGCTGGACAGGACCATCATGAGTGCAGATAGCTTCCTTGCTGGCGTGTTCCCTGCAATAGCAGTGCAGGACGATGCAACAAATGGCAGCTATGTGCCAACAGGCGAGCAGGTGCGCTGTGATTGTTTTGTGTGTACATTCAATTGGTACATATGAAACATATGTTTAGACAGGTGCATTTCAAATTCAAGTTGCAGCTGCAGATGCTGACGTGGCAGACCTTGAAGCAGCTGTGCTGGGAAGGCAGACAGACCAGCACGCAGACGAGCAGGTGCTGAGTGTTGGCAACGCCTTACAGCATGCGCAGCTGCTGCGGCCACCAAGCTGTGGGTGATGCAGCTGCCTGCGTAGCTCTGCTGGGCAACATGTACGTGCAGCCGGTCAGCAGCGCTGCTTGAAACAGGCGCGTCAAACAGCATAAATGCAATTGTAACATGCTCACTACTGTTGCTGCCATGCGTGTTGCATTGCATTGCAGGTTGTGCCGGTGTACAGCATGGCAGACACTGAAGACTGGAAGATCCGAGGCTACACAAAGTGAGTGAGCCGGCTGGCTGGCAGGCTGGCTAACTGGCAGCATCGTAATAGCGCTCTGTGCACGCCAGACTTCATGCAGACTTCATGCTGGCTGGCTGGCTGGCTGGCTGGCTGGCTGCTAGTAGCTGGCAGCACATCAGCACTGCACTGGGAACCAACACTGCCAGATGTCCAGCAGACCTGTCCAAAACTGGCACAGCTGATGCAGCAGCACTTGGAACCCCTTGAGCACGCTGTTGAACTTGGCCCTGCTGCTCCTGGTCACTTCTGCTGCTCCTTGTTGCTGCTGCACCTGGCCTCCCTCTGTGCTGGGCCAGGTGCCCCGCATATGAAGACCGCAGCTCTGGCAACGCAGCAGCAGCTCTGTCAATCCTTCACAGAAACTAACAAACCTCTCCCTGTTGCTCCTGGTCAGTCACTGCTACTCCTGGCCACTCCTGCTTCTGCTGCTGAACTTGGAATCCCTGCTGTCTGTTGTTGTCGAGCCAGGTGCCCCGCGTATGAAGACCGCCTGCAGCAGTGGCTGGCCAGTGAGGAGTTTGCAGCAAAAGCAGCAGAAACACAGGAGCTGCGCAACAGGGTGCAGGCGCTGGCACCCCAGCTCAATGTGAGTGACTTTGGAAGAGCAGTGTGCACCGTTAGTGCCGATGACAGCGAACCGTGCCTGCTGCTGATGCTGATGCTCTGCTGTTGGTCTGCTGCTGGTGGTTGCAGCGGCGCGTGGTTTGCGGGCAAGCTGCTCTGAGGTGTGAAGACTTGCAGCAATGCTGCCTTCACCTTGTTGCGGTGGCTTATCAGCTTGCATGCTGCTACTGCTGCTGCTGCTGCTGCTGCTGCGTATGTTGGCAATCGCTGCAGGTGTCGCTTGCCAACTGGTGGAACGTGTATGATGCCTTCAACGTGTGGAAGACCTATGGGGTGCGCCGCGTAGCTGCAAGACGCTTAATGTACCATACCAACTAAGATGTTGCCAGGACCCACATGTAACTAGCCTGTCTCATTGTGCTGGGCTGTCCACAGCAGCTGGGTGCACTGCAGTATGCCGCAAGCTGCTGCCCTGGTTGATGAATGCAGCAGGTGGCTGCAAACATTCGTAACTGCCTGCAGCACAGCAAGCCCCTTTGAAGCTGTCCAGCAGTCGCTGAAGCATGCCTCTTGTAACTGTGCTGGGGTGCTTTGCAATGCGGATGCCGTGCACGCCATGCCAGCCACACAGCTGCAATGTTGCTGCCATGTTCGCGCGCGTTTGCATCGCTGACGCAACTGCTGCTGCGCTGGCCCTGCAGGTGGGAGAAGCAATGCCACCTGTTGATGCGGCAACATTTGCGGAGGTGCGCTGTGCATTGATCAGTTCAATCAGCAGCAGGTGTTGTGGTTTGCTTCCGCTGCATCTTGGAACACTAATGAACAGCCCGGTTTGTAAATGGCAGTTACATGCATCACCATGTGTGTATGCAGCAGAGCTCTCGCTTGGCTAGCACTGTGGCTTACATCTGCAACCCTGCTGCACCATAGATATCTATCTTGTGTATCAATACACAAACTTGCATATGCTGCTCCACTTTCTTGCTATTTATCTGCATAGTGCCTGCCTGCGCCTGCCGGTGCCTGCCTGTGGCTGCTTGCCTGCTGCTGCAGATCAACCAGCTGGCGATGTGGCTGGAGACATCCAAGATGCGGCCGGGGCTGACCAGCAACCTGCTGGGAGGGGGCCTGCTGGGGGACCTGATGCAGCGGATGGCAGCAGCAGAGGCGGCTGTGAGCGCCGGCAGACAGGTGGGCGTTATGCGCAGGCTGCGCTGTCAGTTTGAATGGCGAAGCTCAAGTTTGAGAGGACGAGTGAGGGTGCTGGATGAGCTTCAGCAGCGCATTTGTTCTGCAGGGTGATGTGCAATAGGTTCCATGATGCATTGTGACCTGTGTTGCGTGCACTGTTGGACCACCTGGATACGACCAATGCTCTTCTTTCTGGCATCAAGACTTGAGCACATTACGCCTGAACACATGTGCTTGAATATTTGCAGGGCCACTACCGCTTCCTGTCCGTGTCATCGCACTACAACACACAGCTGGGGCTGCTGTCAGCGCTGTTTGCTGACCAAGCAGCAACTGAAGACCACATCTGGACAAAGAAGATCCCATCACTAGCAGCACTGCTGCTGTTTGAGCTGCACGCTGCAGGAACAGCAGCAGCCAGCAGCCTTGGACAGCAGCAGCAGCAGCAGTCCTTTGCTGTGCGAGCAGTGTACCAGGACGGACCCAAAGCACTATACAAAGTACTGCCACTGCCCTGTGCAGTGAAGGGAGATGCTGCCGAGGTTCTAGCAGGGCCTGGGGCTTGTACCCTGGAGCGGTTTAGGGCTCTGGCTGGGCCCCAAACCCTAAACACCAGCAGGGAGTGGTGCGATGCTTGCAGGAATGGCAAGGTGATGGCGTGCCAGGTCAGCAGGATGGAGAGGCAGCTAGCAGAGGCTGGAATAACACCATTTGAAATGACGACAGCTGGATCTGGTGCCAGTGGCAATGCTGGCAGCAGCATGTCATTGCGGCCGCGTGCTGGGTATGTAAGCCCTGTCATGGTGGCCTTGCTGTGTGTGGTGTCTGCTGCGCTGACAGTGTGTGTAGGTGCTGGTGTGCTGCTGATACGGCGGCACAAGCAGCGGAAGGCGGACAGTCAGGTGCGGCTGGCGGCTGACACAGCGCTGCCGGCCAACTATGTATAGGCACTGTGTGTTACTTGTCACATCGTTGAATAAGCAGGGTAATGTTGGTATCTGCACAGAGTACTTGGACAGGATACAGATACAGCTGTACAGCTTATTGTTCACCGCTAGCTGTTTCATTGTACTATTGAAGTTGGCTGGGTAGTGCGTTGGCATGAGTATCATGTACTGCACATGCTGCCACAGCACGCTGCCCATGGGCCCGCAATTGCATTGTCTGGCTGCTATTGCATGCTGCGCATGAGTGGAAGTCAGGGACACTTTGATCCATCAAATGATGGATCTGCAGGCCATCGACATCGCATGGCACCAACGCATGGGCAGAGGTGAATTCACCATCACCCTTGCAGGGGTGGACGGCTGTATCATGCTGCCATTGCGCTGAAAGAGTGCGCAGTTCATTGGTCAAGATGGACACGACTGCCATGTCACATGCTATGTTACGGTAACAGCTTGGTTTTCCACTACTGAGGCCACTGCTGTACAACAAGGCAACCCCAGTGTGATGCATGTCTGGTACTTACCAGCTGCCATCCAGCATATAAAGAAAGTTGCCGATTGCAGTATCTCACTCCTTATATATATAGGTGACCACGCAACCTCAACGTGAGGGTGAATGCACTGCCTCACATCACACGATTTGTGTGTTAACAGTTTTGTGTGACGTTACAGGACGTGAACACAGCCGTGTCAGCCTGCTTCCGAGCCAAAACAAAACAGGCTCATTGGGCAACCACCTGATCCATCCGCCACTGTCCAGGTCATCAAACCACCTACACACCCACTACTAGTTCAAGTTGAACAGCAGCTCCATAGAGAGGTACCTCTGCCCTGTGTGGTCACTGGCCCCGCTGCTCCTGCGCCGCACACCAACAGCCTCAAGCACCCGGCCACCTGCCGGCGGTGCTGCTGCTGCTGCTGCCGCCCTCTTCAAACCCACTAGCACTGCTACTCCGCCAGCTGCATCATGCTGCAGCGCTGCTGTGCTAGCTAAACGGCCGCCTGTGTGCGGCCTGCAGCTTCCGCCTGGGGGCAGGTCCATCCTCCTCACCTGAGCTGTCTGCTATATTGATTACCTCCACTGGAGCTGCAGCCGCCTCACTGTCCCTGCACTTACGCGGACGCCCACGCTTGCGGCCAGTGCCAGCTCGCATAGCAGCCGGGCCTGCTGCTGCTTTGATGCCTGTAGCAGGCACACTGACTGGCACAGCACTCACTGAAGTGATTGCCGGCGGCTTCTTCCTGCTGCCAGCAGTGCGAGCTGGTGCTGCTGCAGTTTTAGGACCAGCAGCGCTGCCCGCTAGCTCAGTGCTTGCTGGTATGCTTGCGTTCTGCATGCGGCTGCCCAGTACGTTTGGAGCCATGCCGCCAGCAACTTCCCGCACCACGGTAGTTGGTGCTGCTTTGCTGGCACCTATGATTGCCCCAGTGCTGGCTATGACGCCAACAGCACAGCCTGTTTGTGACAGGCTGCCCATCTGCAGGCGTGCATCAGCAGCTCCCTGAGCACTGGGCTGCACCACCGTGCCCTGCGTGTTGCTGAAAGGCTGCCACTTGTCACGCCCTAGGCGCGCCTTCTGCTGCGGCTGCTGCTGCTCCTGCTGCTGCTCCTGCGGCAGCCACCTCACGTGCCGTGCCTGCTGTTGCTGCTGCAACTGCAGCAGCCCTCTGCTGTGTAGCTGCTGCTGCTGCTGCTGTTGGGGCGCTGGCAGGCTATGTGCTGCTGGTGGTAGCTGTGGCTGCTGCTGCCTCTTTCCTGGTGGCAGGTGCTGAGGCGCAGGCTGCTTTCGCTTGTTGTGCTGCTGCGGCAGGTTCGCTGGCATGAGCACACTGCTCTGCCTTCCTGACAGCCCTGGCAGCCTAGCAGACGGCGCTAGCAAGCGTCCCACAGGGCCCGTGGTTGCTACCCCTGGCCCTGCACGAGCCCCTGCTGCCAGCACAGGTCCGGCTGCAGCAGCTGCTGCCGGCCTTGCTGCTGCTGAGGATGTGGTGTTGCGCTGCCCCAGCACCTGCTGCAGCTGGTCAATCAGGTCCCGCGCAGGCGCAGCAGCACCGCTGCCAAAGCCAGCAGCACCCGTGGATGTGCCTGCACTAGATGCAGGTGTAGCGCCTGGTGGTGTTGATGCCAGAGATGCAAGCGCAGCCGCTGCTTCAGCAGCCTCTGCCTCCTGCTGCCTCTTGGCTGAGGCAGCAGCTTTCGCTGCCTCCTGCTGCTTCTTGACAAGAGCAGCGAAAGCTGCCTCCTGCTGCCTCCTAGCAGCAGCAGCAGCAGCCTCCTGCTGCCTCTTGGCTGCAGCAGCTTTTGCCGCCTCCTCTTGCTGCTTGACAAGAGCAGCTGAAGCTGCCTCCTGCTGCCTCCTAGCAGCAGCAGCAGCAGCCTCCTGCTGCTGCCTGGCTGCCGCAGCTTTCTCTGCATCCTGCTGCTGCTTGGCTGCTGCAGCCTTCTCTGCCTCCTGTTGCTGCTTGGCCGCCGCAGCCTTCTCTGCCTCCTGCTGCTGCTGCCTGGCTGCCACGGCTGTCTCTGCCTCCTGCTGCTGCTTGGCTGCCGCAGCTTTCTCTGCCTCCTGCTGCTGCCTAGCAGCAGCGGCTTCCTCTGCCTCCTGCTGCCTCTTGGCTGCAGCAGCTGCTTCTGCCTGCTGCTGCTGCTGCCTGGCTGCCACAACTTTCTCTGCTTCCTGCTGCTGACTGGCTGCCGCAACTTTCTCTGCATTCGGTTGCTTCCTGGCTGCTGCAGCTGTTTCTGCCTCCTGCTGCTGCTGCCTGGCTGCCGCAGCTGTCTCTGCCTCCTGCTGCTGTCTAGCAGCAGCAGCTGTAGCTGCTTCTGTGGCAGCCGCTGCAGCAACGTTTGCAACCATCACGGCCGCCGCTGCTGCCCCAGCCTGCTGCGCCTGAGCTGCTGCTATGGCAGCCGCCACTGCTGCTGCTTCCGCCTCCTGCTGCTTCCTTGCTGATGCTTCCTGCTTCACCTGACTGGCGCTGACACCTCCAAAGTTCAGCTGCCGCAGCAGCAGCACTGCCGCGCCGCTGAGCTTTGACAGCCTGTCCTGCCGCCGGCCATGCTGCACTGCGTCTCGGTCAAACACTGCAGTGACTGGCAGCTCTTGGCTCGACTGCAGCCGCGCCCTGCACTGTACACGCTGCCTGTCATCCACCCATACCTCGCCCATGACATGAAGCGCCTTCTGCTGCTTTCCACCTCCTCTGCCCGCAGCTGCGCTCAGCACAGCAGACGCCTGCACCTCCCGGCCGCCTGTGTAAGTGAATGTGGTCAGCAGAGGATCTGCTGCGTAGAGCGAGATGCTGTAGCTGCGGTGCTGCTTGCTGCAGGGCATTAAGGTGATGGCTGTGGGGGCTGTTGGCGTGGCTGCGCGGCAGTCTATCAGCGGCAGCAGCACCTGAAAATCAGCCAGCTGCTTCTTTGGGGGAATCTTGGCCTGTGGCTTGCTGGGGTCTTCCAGGTGTGCATAGTGCGCTGCCACTGCATCCAGCATCTGCAGCACACCAGAAAAGCAAAATGAGTCAATGATCAGAGCAAGAACAGGACAGGATGCATGGAGAGTCATCTTGACACTCACACATGACTCAACAGGGGTGTGCAGCAAACCGCATCTGGGGAGCAGGGCAGCACTGAATGCTGCAGGGTGCGATGATTGGCAGTTATCCACATCAAGCTGCATCACCTGCTGCTGTGCAGTTCTTTCGCTGGCATCCGTGGTGGTGAGGCAGCGCTTGAGTTGCTGCAGGTATGCCACACTGATGGGGTAGTCAGCATGCTGATCCTTGGGGTGCAGGCAGTAGCCCCTGCATCATATTGGGCGGTGGGTTTGGCAGCAGATGCTGTGACATATGTTTCCTTTGTACCTTGCGGATCCTGCTAGCTCTTTGAATGCATCACCGCATGGCAGCCTGCTATAGGAGCCCTGCATGATGCGTCAGGGTTCGCACCATTCAAGCCTGTTCAACACTTGGCATGCGTTGCTGTGATGGGTGTGCTATCTGCTTGAGATGAGATCAGCACAGCAGTTCAAGCACTTGTGTCACACAGAGCATCCTGCGCACAATATACTTGTGTTGACAGCTACCCAGCACTGCCCTGTCACACAGCCACGCACCTGAAAGTGACCTTTGTGCAGATGTGCATGCCAACAGGCATGCCAACAGGCATGCTGACAGGGCCCAGCTGCAGCTGCTGCTGGTCTTGCGCTGGCTGCTGGCCTTTCTGCTGCCTGCGCTGCTCCAGCAGCTGCAGCACATATGTTGCAGCGCCGTTTGCAATCTGGGTGGAGCCGCCTCCCTGGCCCTTGGTGATGCTGACAGCGTCGCCAAACACAGCCCTGCAGAGCGCATACGCATAGAGTTTCATATACCAGCCACACCCGTGCGTCAGGCGCATGATGTACAGCTGCAACAGAGACGGCAGCGGCGCTGTAAGCTGCAGCCAACAGTGCCTGTAAACATCCCTGCTTCTTGTTGAAGGGTGCCAAACTCAGCACATTGCACAGCCCTGTCCGCACACAGCGCGTTGCACAGGTGGGTGTGGCATCTCTCTGCTGCGCACCCACCTGATGGCCTTCTGCACGCACGGCAGCTCTGAGCCGCCGCCCATGGCCACCACGTGGGTCACAGCAGTTGCTGGCAGCTGCGCCACAGCCAGCGTGGTAAGGATGCTCTGCAGCAGACACAGCACATGCCAGTTCAAATGAGCAGGTCATAATTTGGTCAGCTTCATGCCCATCAGCAGCAGCAGCAGCAGCAAAAGGCACACAACGACAGCACACAACCCATTACCCAACTGCCCTGCGCAGACCACCCCACATGTCTTGCCAGCCACGTGTGACCTACCTGTTTGAAGGCGTCTGCAAAGCCAGCAGCTGCTGCATGCACAATGCCCCTTGTGATGACGATGTTCTGCTGCAGCCACTGCCGGCTCTCCACGGCATCTGTTATGCTCTCCCAGTCACACCACAGCTCATCAACTGCGCCACTGTTGGACAGCTCTTCACTGGCCTTGTCTACAGCCCTCTGCATCAGCAAGGCACAGAGCAATACAGACAGTAGGTGTTATACATGCCGCACAGTGGGCTCATGTCCTGTGGTGCTGCAAACACGACATTGTGTGCGATGTGCACTCTGTGCTGCACACGCCAACCCACAACTGCTGCATACGTTGCACAACGGCTCCTACATAATCCACAGCACATTGATCTGCTACTTCGCACAAGATTACCAAAGGATGCATGTCCAACAGTAGCCAGGCTTGCTAGCTTCAAATCAAGACAGAGACTGAACCAGGCGCACGCGTCATGCTCTTGCAGGACCCACAGCTGTAGGCAGCGCACTCACCATCAGCTGCTCTGTGCACTGCTCTGGCACCCTGCCCAGCACCTCCTCCGGCAGCATGCTCAGCACTGCGTGCTTCACATCCACAGCACCCAGGTATGAGTTGCCATGGGCTCCCACCACACTTGCTGCGCCGCTTGCGCCTGCAGACGGCTTGTATTTGACCAGGCAGCAATCTGTGGTGCCATCACCTTGTGGTAGCAACAACACAGAAGAAGAAAACACAAAACGCATCTCAGCAACTGCTAGTGCAAGCGAAAGGCCCTACACCAGGTAGACGCCTGCTGAGAGAACACCTGCATGCGCCTGTGTGATACACAGATTCTTATCCACAGGATTGTCAAGTGCAGTACTCACCCACATCAATGCCCAGGTACACGCGCTCCTGCTGCTGCTGCTGTTGCTGCTGCTGCTGGGCCGCCTCATCGTCATCATCATCCTCGTCATCTGCTGTTGTGAAGTGGTCGCACATGCCGGCCACTGGCTCTGCCACGATGTGCACCTCTGGCAAGGCCCCACCCTCAGGCAGCAGGCCTGGAAACTTCTGAAGCGCAGCAGATGCAGCAGCACACTCCAGTTGGAACTGCTGCATAGCCCCATGGCACAGCACATCAAGTAATGCTGCATACCCCAAGGCGCAGCAGCGTTGCTGGCTGTGCACTGGCCAGCACAAGGGTATGATGACAAACTCTGGCCTGTCGCTGGCAGTTGCCGCAGCAGCCACAGCTGCAGCAGCATGAAGGATGGCAGCGGCTGCCTGTCCTGCAAGCCTGGTGGCAGCAGGCACGCCAAGTCACATACACCGCAAGCATCCGGCCATTCTGCGGTCCTTGCTACTGTGGAGCTGGTTTCCTGCAAGCTGTGCTGGCACTGCTGCTGTCTGTGGCACGTGTGCCCCACCTGCAGCGCCCGCTTTGCTGCTGCCTCGTACTGGTCCTTGACGTCTTCAGTGGCAGAGACAGGCACAGTGAGCACCAAGTGCATCAGCGTGTACCTGCAGGGCAAGTGCATACGGGAGCTTGAAGATTCAGTCCTGCAAGAACCCGTGCTGTCGCAGGGAAAGGACAGCAGGATATGTCAAGAAGTTGTCCATGCCAGTCCAGCATAAACTCCACTTCAAGACACCTGCAGAGCGCAATGCTGGTCATGCTCTTCGCTAACAGCTTCAACCTGGCATTATGATCAGGGTGCAGTAAAAACCCACTGCAGAGCATCAGCAGCGGTGCGCCTCACTCGTTCTTGGCATCTGCCAGCTTCAAGATGTGCTGCAGGATGAAGTGCTCAAAGACGTCCAGCGGCGTGACGGAGCAGGCATGCGCAACCCGCACGCCATCCACTGAAGCAGCAGCAGACGACAGCAACCACATTCTGGCTTGCAAGCTACCTTGGGGGTGGTGGGGATAAATGTTGCTTGTGCTAGCTGTAAGACAGAGCCGCTGCCTGATACCCTGCATGGCTCTGCAGGAAAGCCTTGCAGGACAGGCCTTGCAGGAGCGTCGCAGAGGACAGTAGTGCACGCAGCGCAGCTGCCAGCACAGCTGCAGGTGACAGCAAGATATGTACACTACTACGCTACCACAGTGTGTCTTGTTTGTATGTGGCGTAAGGCCCTGTACAGCCTTGCGAGCTGTTGCACAAGCATGTAGTGGTGGTGTTGCCAAGGCACCACCAACCACAGGCCATGAATTGACTCAGATGAAGCAAATGAGCCCCTTCACCCTGCCTGCATGTACTGATGCTTGCAGGAAAGCCTGTCTCGGCATGTACAGCTCTCACGAGGCATGCACTCACGCTGGAATGCCATGAAGCCTTGGCCATCAGCCACCAGGTGCAGTCAGCCATACTCCTGCGAGGCTGTGCGCACATCAACATCCTGCAGCTGCCGCCCAATATCACGCTTCGAGTACCTACAGGTCATACAGGCACACTTGGTGTACTTCACATGCTTATGCGGGGCATGTAAGTGGGTTTCCTGCAAGCTCCATGTCGTGCAGTCAGCTGTTCAGGCAAGGGTGGTTGCATACCACAAGGCTTCTATTTGCAGGATTCCTGCAGGGTGCGAGCGCTGTCTGTTCACACCTGATGGTGATGTAATCACGGGAGGCTGCGTCACCTATCCTGTACTCTGGCTGGCGGACGTGCTGCTGCTGCTGCTGCAGATGGTCCAGCTGCGCTTGCTGCAATCGAGTTGAAGCTCCCTGCAGCCAGCTGCCCTTCTTGATCCGCACAACAGAGGACATAACATCCTGTTCGTTGTGGCCTAATAGGCATCCTGCAGGCTTGCCAAATATGCTTCCTCTGCCCAGGCGGAAGTGAAACAGCTTGCTGTGCACAGAGCAGGTTGCAGGACAGATGGGCCAACAACAGGGCAGCGGCAACAGGACAGTGCAAACAACTGTGAGCTTGATCTGTCAGAGGCAGGCATCTGATGAAAGCCAAGGAAACATTGGTGGAAGAGTGTAGGCATTGCGTGCTGCCCCTGCTTACAAGCTGAATACACAGCCACTGCTGGCCACTGACAACCAACAGTGCTGAGCATGCTGTGCGATCATGTCATGTGCTGCCGCAAAACTGCACTTGGTTAGATGATGAGGTTGATTTCATAAATGAGAAACGAAGTTCTAAAAATTGCATGCGGTTTCGGCTTGTCTTACGTTCTGCTGGAGCCGTAGTCAATGGCGAGGCCCGTTTTCTGCTTTTTGTCCATTTGCCAGGCAAGCCAAGCATATCAGGCACACATTGAATCAATAAACAGACATGTTCAAACCAAATTGATGCGATTATGTATGCAACAGAGTGATCTTCACCAAGACTCAGTGGTTATTGCACAAAGGGAGAAGCGCGCATAGCTCGTCTAACGTGGTTGAAGAAGCAAACAATGAGCTAATGAATGTCGCAAGTCAGTGGCTCCCTGGTGTCTTCATCCGCTCAGCAACGCTGTGTCATGTGTTACATGCTGTGTTACAAAGCGTTTGATGTGGTCTCAGCTGGTGCTTGAGCACGGTGCGGCTTTTAATGATTGGGTGGCTGGAGCTTCATACTGTGTGGCAGATCCTAACATCTAGACTCAGAAACACCATCTGCACTGTATGGCATGCTCACATTGGCGGCCATCTGGAATCCAGCTCCAGTGGAGTGCGCCCACACTATGCTGCCGCACATGCTTGAACCTTCTATCTCGAATATATGCATGAACCTTTTCAACAAAAACTGCAGTGCATACGGAGCACAGACCTTGAATAACCTCCTGTGCAACTGCAGTTCTTGACAACCTCACTTCGCACCACTGGTGGACCTGGACATGATATCCAGGGCATGCGCATGAAGCAGCCCTCAGGGCTAGACGGTCTAGCGTAGTGCACGTTACAGTGTTTATCCGATAGACCGTCTGCCAATAGACCGTTTTCCTGCTTAAACCGCCCTTTTGGCTGTGCAAACGACCGTCTCTCTCACTGAGAACGCTGCCCGGTATACCGTTTACCGTCTTAGACCGCCCTGTGGCCCTTGCAAACTAGGGAGATGGTCTACTGGAAAAATACTGTACAACCAAACCAGAATACCTATGAGCTGCAGTATCACTTCAGCTCGGAATCAGCCACCAAGAGACACGCCACTGCTGCTCACCATGTCGGAGACTCTCTGCAGCTGACATTGTCAGGCCGTAATTGCCAGCAGCAGTACAGCTGCTCAGCGGTGTCGCTACAGAAGCGCCCGGCCCTGTTCGTGCATACGCGGCATATGTATTACATCAATCTCAATATGTTCATGTTGACATGACGGCACACGCAAGTTTCGTAACTGGGGTTGGTCTTTTGTCTACCTTTACCTACCTTGGCAGGTGACATAGCTCAGGAGCACTGAAGCGTCCAGCGTACTCAGTTCTAGGACTTTTATTAGTGCTAACAAGCGTTGTAGTCTTGTAGTTCAGGATGGGGCCGTGCTTTGCTTAGTTGCCTCCGGCACAGCTCGAAACTGGTGTCGATATGGCCAAAACTGCTGCTTCACTGCTGGCATTGTGGTTTGTATCGCTGCTTTTGACTGTATCAGCTCGGCCACAGCCTCCTGCAGGAGGAGGCGCTGTGGCACTCGCTGGCCAAAGCAGCAGGAGCGTCGACCTGCGATCCATCACAGGTCGAACCGTCACGTTTGATTTCAGTACGCAGGGTGGATCAATGGCAGCCTTGGGCACCCAGCAGCTGTCGCTGATCAGGAGCAGCAGTGGGTACACAGGCGAACTACCTGCCCTCGCTGCTCTTCTAGACGCAGATGACGACCTGGTGAGTGTCTATCCTGGTACGAAAACGGATTATAAGTATTGGTTGCCGCTACGCCAGCAGATCAGATTGGCCATTGCTCACCACTCAGGCTTCGCGCCTGTCAGCCTGAGGCCAAGCCAGCGGCACCAAGCGACGCCTAACAGCTGTGTTGCAGGAATGAGCAGTAAGAAACGGGCTAGGAAGTGCTTCCGAACCCTGCATGCATTTCTGCGGTGACGGCTGACACTGCTGCTGCTAGTTGGCAGGAGCTGCTAGCAGCTGAACCAATAACAACTGCTGCAACAGCATTGGCCTGCGTAATACCGCTCATAAACACCAACCTGTTTTCCAAAGCAGAAGCAGCTCACCCTTCGTTGTGTTCTGGTCTGCTGTCGCTGCTGCATCTTGCATGAACTGCTAACAACTTGCTACAAACTCCAGGGAGTTGAGCAGGCAAGCGGGCACCTAGTGTGCCAGTGCTCGCGTCTCAAAGCCCAAGCAACGCCACAGCAGCAAGCAGCTGCCAGGGCAGCAGCAGATGGCGTAGCGGCAGCAGTAGCAGCGCAGCAGCTCATACCAGCTGCTGGAGCCGTCCCATCGCAGCAGCAGCAGCAGCAGCAGCAGCAGCAGCAGGTGTCTGCATTGTTGCTGGCCCCAGGGGCTCCAGATCTGGTTGGCCTCACTGCTGAGCAGGCACTCAGCCTCAGCTCAAGGCCGAGTGCAAAGAGCAAACTTGTGCTTGACTTTGACGGCCATGTGCTGGAAGGCAGCCCCTGGAATGAGGTGGCTAAGAGGGACAGGCTTGTGTCTGCGGCATATGACAAGGATGGAGACCCGAACTCGTTCAATGCAGAGGAGATAGCAGGTGGGTGCTGTGCCTGTCAGGAGACAGCCAGTCGTGCCTGTTGGACAGCTGTGCTGGGTGATATGGCAGCATGGCAGCAGCCAGTACCACATGCGCAGGCGATAGCGGCAAGGTCCTTGCCCACACAGCTGTTTCAGGTTTCCTGCGAGCTTATGAGGGTGGGTCCTGCAGGAAAGATTGCCTGCAGCAACACAGTGCGGTGCAGTAGCCCCGTCTTCAACCCGGGCGTCACTTCCTTACCTGTGCCAATTTATTTCCTGTCGCCTCCCTTCTTGCCCGCAGATATTGTTGCGATCTGGCGAGCTGTTGCAGAAGGTGAGCAGCAAACAGCTGCACTTGCAGGAAATGCTTCAGCACTCCGACACGCATGGTGTATCTTGCGCATTGCTCTCGCTTGAAGGTGCCGCCATCGTGTGCTCGTCTGCCACTTCAATACGTGCTGTTGCTGATGTTGCTGCCACTACAACCTCTTACCGCTGCTGCTGCTGCTGGTACCGCCACCGCAGACTACGCTGCCTTTGACGTCGATGTCACAACAGCAGACCCAGGCGATGCAGCGCTAGAAGGCATAGGCCAGAGGGCCGTCATTGGCGGCGCAGCAGGCGACTGGTATGGAGTGGCTGGAGGCATCGCATTTGTCAACAGCTTTGGCAAGCGTGGCCTGCCTTGCTTCATCTTCTCACTGAGCCTGGGGCCAAACAACCCAAAGGTGAGGCACCAGATGCGGCTGCAGATACAGAGGGTGTGGCTGCAGCAGTGCCGTGTTTCATCTTCTCGCTCAGCCTGGGGCCAAACAACCCCAAGGTGAGGCACGATATGCGGCTGCAGACACAGCGGGTGTGGCTGCAGCAGTGCCTTGCTTCATTTTCTCGCTGAGTCTTGGGCCAAACAACCCCAAGGTAAGAATGCGGATGCGGCTCGAGAGACAGCGGGTGTGGCTGTATCAGCGCTGCTCCTGTGCCTGCTGCCCGGGCACATTGTGCTTCATCTTCTTGCTCAGCCTGGGGCCAAACAACGCGAAGGCGTGGAGGTGGCATGAGTGCCTGTGCCTGCTGCTGCACTGCGCCTGCTGCAGCGCTACGTCCTGCACTTGGACCAGTCACCGGCCAAGAAACTTTTGCTGCGGCTGACGCAATAACACCAAATGACCAGCTCATCTGGGAGGTGGCGGCCTACGCGTCGGAGCTGCTGCATAGTGTGTTCCCCATCCTCCATCCATGCTTGAACTCGCTGGTTGTTGCTGCTGCTGCTGCTGCTGCTGCTGCTGCTGCTGCTGCCGCTTGCAGTTCATCTGAGAAGCCGTGTCCCACGAGCTGGGTCACACGCTGGGGCTGCTGCATGATGGCGTGGCTCCCAACCCCTGCATCCATGCTTAGCACTTCAACCCTGCTGCTGCTGCTGCTGCTGCTGCTGCTGCTGCTGCTGCTGCATGCAGTTCATCTGGGAAGCCGTGTCCCACGAGCTGGGGCACACGCTGGGGCTGCTGCATGACGGCATCGTGCCCAACCCCGGCAACCCCAACGGGCTGTCGTATACAACCGGCCAAGGCCTCTGGGCGCCCATCATGGTGAGGCCGCTGCTGCTGCTGCTGCTGCTGCTGCTGCAACAGCTGGTGTTGCTTGGGACCAGCATGGCTGCCAGTTGGTGCTATGCAGTGGCCTAGTAACGTGCAGATAGCAGTTTTATGTGAGGTTCAACCTGGCGGCCGAACAGGCTGCAGCTGTTGATGTCTTGTGAAGCTGCTGTGTGGGCCTTACTGGCACTGACGATGGCTCATACCAGCGCTGCCTGAGTGTGTGTTGCGATGACCATCACCCAGTTGTGGTGACTAGGCGAAGCAGTGGTTTGGTGTCACAGACAAACCGAGGCAAGATGGGTAACACGGTGCTGCATGGAGGCAATGTGTTCTTGTAAATGCTTGTTGCAATGCAAAGGCAACTGTGCTGACTGCTGCAATGCTGCTGCCACCGTTGTGCTTTGCAGGGCATGTCGTACTATGCCGAGGTTACGCAGTTTGATGCTGGCCAATTCCCATTCTCCAACAACCAGCAGGTGGGCATGCACTACAACATCAGTCTGGTCCAGTGCTGCTGTGCGGGCGCTTGCCCGCCTTCCTGCCTGTCGCTCTGTTGGACAAGCTCACATCTCCTGTTGACAGCCTGCCTGCCTGCATGCCGGCTTGCCACAATGCTACAGCAGCACAGCCTGCCTGCATGCCTGCATGCTGGCTTGCCACATTGTTACAGCAGCACAGCCCTTCGCTGCACAACCTCACCATTCGTTGCTGCTGCTGCTGCTGCTGCTGCTGCTGCCACTGTTCATTCTCAATCTTCTGCCTGGCTGCAATCTACTTTACAATGACCTACCACACAGGATGACCTTGCTGTCATTGCCACCAAGCTCCCACGCTTGCCACAGCAGCATGGCAGCAGCATCAGCGCTGCAACTCCCCTGGCGCCCTCAACAAGCCGAGCATCAGGCATGGCAACAATTGCTGTACGCGTTGCTGCCAGCAGCACCTTCACAGTGAGCAGCAGCGGCATACTCTCCAGCACCGGCCAACGCGACTTCTTTTCCTTTGAAGCTGGCGCAGGCTTGGCAAGCGTTGCTGTGGCTGTGACAGCCCCATTTGGCGTTGGTGCTTTCACACGAGCCAACTTGAAGGCAGCTGCTACTGTGTATGATGCCTCCGGGGCTGTGCTGGCCACACTCACTCCACCAAAGGCCTTTGCTATGGCAGTTCCAGAGTCAACGGTGCTGCTGCCAGCTGCTGGAGTATACTATGTGTCTGTGTCTGGCACTGGAGCAGACACACCTGCCACTGGCGGCTACAGCAACTATGGATCTTTGGGCTGGTATGCACTAACTGTCACAGCAAGAGACCCTGCAGCGCCACTATCACCTGATTGCTTGGGGTCATGGAGTGAGTGGGGCGCCTGCAGTAGCTCCTGCAAGCAAAGCAGCACATACAGCATCACCTGGGAAGCAGCAGAGGGAGGAGCAGCTTGCCCCTATGACAGCGGCACAACTCGCAGCCGCAGCTGCAGCGGAGGCAGGTGCAGCAGAGCAGTCGGCAGGCGGGACTGTGTGGGTGTATGGAGTGCGTGGAGCAGCTGCGACGCAAGCTGCCAGCAGACAGCAGTATATCGCGTGACATCGCCGACTGTCAATGGCGGTGCTGCGTGCCAGTTTGCTGAGGGTGCTGAGAAGAGCCAAAGCTGCAGCGGAGGGGAATGTTTGCAGCCGCCGACTGTTGGAAACAGCGATGATGGGGCTGATCCCAGTGACAGCGTCATGGTGATTACAGCCATGAAGGTGACTCGTGAGGTGCCAGTGAATCCAAACAGCAGAGCCACTGGCAGAGCTGTGCAGTACTACCGCTGCAAGGCAATTATCACGCTGCGGACAGCATCTGGAGGCGTCATGGCCAATGCAACTGTCACTGGCACCTGGTCAGCGCCTGGGGAAGTTGCGCCAGATGCTGCTGCTACTCCTGCAGACACACGCAGGAGCGGCCAGGCAGTGTTTTGGTCGCAGGCGTGGAGGGCGGCTGGTGCCGCGGGGCTGTGTGAATTCACGGTGAGAGACGTGCAGTTCACCGGGAAGACGTTTGACAGGTCAGCCTCTTTCACCTCGTCAGCAATCAACTGGGACTAGGGTGCAGAGGAAGTGCAGGTTATGTCCCTGTGTATGCGGCTTGACAGGCTGCTTGGCTGTTTCACTGTGGTTGCGTGTGCTTTACAAGCTACTGCCCGGGCACAACAGCGCACTGGCAGCACAAAGAACCCCACACACAGCTGCATGTCAGGTTTTTTAAATGGATGGGTTAGTTTTGCTCTCTTTTCATTGCATGGTGGCAGCAACAGCACAAGTGCCAGCAAAATGGCAGACCACGTACAGGGGGATAGCTAGCACTGTTTGTGCGGCTGTGGCATGAGCAATGAAAGATGAGGGGCATGCATGGTCGGCCAGCGCTGCAGCACCCTGCATCCTCTTGTTTGATTACAATGTTGTTTCATATCCGAGAGAGTATAGTTACACGTCGATAGTTACATTTTGTAGAGCGGCTGGTGGCAGCTGCATACCATGAAACGCATGAACTCTGTTGTGTGCTAACAATCTCAGATGGTTATCCTTATATGGCATAGTTCTGCACTGTTTACTGTGGGTTCACTGTAGACTGCCGCTGCTTTGATTGTACTGCTTGATTACGCTGTTGTGGGTTAGCAACTGCTTGAGCTGTTGGCATTCAGCGCATGGAGTCTCGTCACCTGTCGTACGTCTGCTGCAGCAGCTGCTGCTGTCGCCGTGACATGCATCCAGGCATTCCAGACGTTTATTTTGCACAGCTGCAGATCATCACCTCATCCCTACAGCATGTGAGGCCTTTTAGAGTACCATACATGTTACGTTCAGCTCATTTTAGGACTGTACAGTCAGTCGAGCCAGTCACCTATCACACCTGCATTTGAAAAGTTGCACTGCACAGCTGTTAGCAGCGGCTGGTTTTTTGCTGCTGCTGTCACGACATTTGGTGCTGCAAGCTGGCTGTTGCTGCAGCTGCTGCTGCATGCCAGCTGTCAGCTCTGACATTTGCCCTGGCGGTCCTACATTCAATGCTCATAACACGCAGGATTGACGGGGCAGCGCACTTGATGCACTGCATTTTTCGTACATTTGTACAGCCTGCCGTGTGCATGCTTGTACATATATTACACACAGGTCACATATAATCACGGCATGTGTGCATTGAGACATGCCGTCATGCCAACACATAGTGGCGGGGAAACACAGCAGGACCCAGAATATGTGTGGGTTGACGACCCTGAAGCTCTTTGGGTTTTCTATGAGGTCTTGCTCGGGAAGCAACAGCCACAGCTGTGGGTTTCTGATGCTGGGCTGCTGCATGCTGTTTGCCTGGCAGGTTGCCAGTGCGCGGGTGTGCAGCGCATGTCTGCGTACAGGCTACATTCCTTTTCGTATGCAAAGGTGGCTTTGCAGGACTGCTGTTGTGCCATGCATAATATAGAGTGATATGAGAGAGGTACTTACAAGTGGGTCCTGGCACCAGTCAAGACCTTAGAGGGTGATGAGCGTGTAGCACTTCTGGTGTCTTTGTTATGATATCCGGCATCCAAAATGCATGGTTCCTGCTGTGCTGGCTGCAGGAATCTTTGTTTTGTTATTCTGCTGCTGTCTGACAATTTAATGCGGGCTCACATGTTGCACAAGGAGTCCGATACTGTCCAGCATGACGTGAAGTGGCTATATGAAGCGGTTTGTCTGCCATCAGGTCTCAGAGTAGGCTGTGCCATTCTTGACCTCATTGCAGGCATGCAGCGCTGTAACGAATGCAAGCGGCAACTTTTTTATATGCAGCGCTGCGTCTCCTGCCAGGAGTGTGCAGTGCAAATGTTGCACACCACCAAGTGGTGCTGGGGGGGGGGTAGGCTGCAGGACACATATCTTGCTGCTGCTTGGCTGGCAGGTAACCTGGTGTGCATGACTCCTCTGGATTCAGCTGAGCTGACGACGGGAGAGAGAACATGACCTCTCTGCCATCTTGAGGCACCGAGAGAACTCAGCTGCAGAGAAGTAGCACTGCAATGCACTACACCAGCAGCCGCAGTGCCACGCCGCAACAGAATTCTGTGCTGTTCGAACAGCACACCCGGGAAAAATCAGGCGGTGGCATTGCTGGCACCAGGCCTTTCTTCGGTTTGTTTCGATTCAAATGTTGTTAAATGCGCACCATCAGGTCTAGCTCAACTCCGCAGCAGAGTGCTGATGCGATGCGCGGCACAGAGGGATCCATCGGCAGCTGCAGATCCCTGCTGATTGCCGCCCACACCTGCAGCCCAGGGATCAGGCTGCTTCCTGCAGCTGCTGCCAGGTGAAGCACGCGCCTGCCCTCAGCAGCGCTTCTGCTGCTGCATGCGGCACGTGGTGCACGTGCATGATGGCGGACATGGCGCTGCTGTCTTGCAGGAGACCAGGGACCTGCCTTAACAGCCATGCGAGCTGCTGCTGCTGCCAGCCAGCAACATCATGATGATGCGGAGCAGCCTGCTGAGCTGCTGCTGCTGCTGCTGCTGACACGGCCTGCACTAGCAGGGCCGGCACTACAGATCCTGCAGCAGCTCTTTGCTCGCACAAATGCCTCAGCGACCTGTTTACGCAGCTGAGCCTGATGATTGAGCTCAAGGGAAGCTCGCCGAATGACAGCAGCGGTATCCAAGGATCAGCGTCTGCTACCGTACTGTCGTGATCTGCCATGGTTGATGTTCAAACGCAGTGATAGGAATTGAACATAATATCAAGGAGCGAGTGTAGCCTGGTGGTGTACCTGCTTTACATCAAGCCTTGCATCTCCGTGCTTTAGGGCTTTGCCAGAATTCGAACACGCCCAGCATGCGACGGCAACCAGAAGCCTCCAATCGTCACAGTTCCACATCTTCAACGGTTTGTGTGACTGGAACGCGAGGATCGTGCGGCTGGCCTAGTGGCGCGGCAGGCGCATACTCACACTTGTAGTTCATTGTGGTTGTGGATCCTCGACATACACCTGCTGAAGGGTATACATAGCCCCTCAAAAATACACAGTGTCACTAGTTTTAGTGACACGTGGTTGTGCATGCTAGTCAGTTCACGGGCACTCCAGGTCATCCACCCAGCCGCCAACAGCTACAGCCATGTTTGCTGCCACAGCAACCAGAGTCTGGTCAAGGCACCCTGCTGGCTCAGCTACCGCGCCCTGCCCATGGCTGTGGCCTCCACACCACGTAAGCAGGCGGCACAGCAGCCAGCTGTGGCTGCTGCATGCTGCATACTCTTGCGTCAGTTGAATACATAGGGCTGGGTGCTGCAAACTCAGAAGTAGTAGGCGGTTGCTATTGACTCGCCAGGCGTGGCCGCTTTCAGGTGGGTGTGTCTGGGCCGTCCGTCTCGGTGGGGCTGGGTGGTGCAGTGCCCCAGCTGCTGCTGCCTCCTGCAGCCCATTCCAGCAAACCATCTGAGCTGGGTGTGTCTAGGCCGCCTGTTGTTGCGGGGCTGGATGGTGCACTGCCCAAGTCACTGCTGCCTCCTGCAGCCCACTCTGATGAATCCTCTGAGTGCTGCCTTTTCCTCCCGCGAGAGTGCACTGCATGCTGTGGCACAGAAGCAGCCTCTGCTGCGTGCTGCTTCTGTTGGGTGGGTGGCACTGCGCACCATGGCAAAGCAGCAGCTGCCAGCAGCAGCTCATGCATCGCTGCCAGATCCAGCTGCGCTGCTGCTGGGCAGACGCACAGACCCAACATGCGGGGCCCGTCCTGCTGCTGCACTGCTGCGTGCAGCAGCACCGCCAGCTGCTCAGCAGTGACGCCAGTCAGCTGCTGCTCTGATTCGCTTGCATACATTGCGAGGAAGCTCATGTAATCACTAACGCCAGCATGGTCAGCCGTGGACATAGGCGGCTTGCAAGCCGACCCCAGCTGCGGATGCTGGCCTGCAAAGGTGCTGAACCCAAAAGCTGCACCTGGAGTTGATCCATTAGCTGCACCCAAAGTGCAGCTTGCCCTGGGCAGGCTCGCCCCATACAGAATGTCAAAGACCCCAGATTGTTGGTTGCACCAGTCATCTACTAACCGACACCTTGGCCAACCACGAGGGTCGTTGTAGTAGGCGAATGCACGCAGCAGGAGCCGGCCAACATCAAATGGAGTGAGGAGGTCTGCTGCTGCAGTGCCCTGCAGCAGCAGCTTGACGCCAGCTGCATCCCTAGCAGCAATGGTCATCTCCAGCGCGCGGGTCAGCCCTCGTGCCGTGGTTATGCCGGCTGCTGCCTTGCTGCTGCACAACTGCTGTATGATGCTCGTTGGTGGCCGTGCCTGTTTTTGGTGTGCAGCCTGCATGGCAGCTTCCAAGGATCTGAAAAGGTACCAGCCATTACTATCTGCTGCTGCATCCCACTGACATAACACAGTAAGCCAGCTGTTGGCTGCATCTGTTGGTCTGGCTGCACCTATTGGCCCACTGCTTCTCAACAAGATGGGCTCCTTGCCTTGCTGGTTCTGCTCGCTGCTATGCAGCGGGCTGGTGTGAGCATGGCAACCTTCTGCTGGTCGGATGGCTGCGTGTACTGCAGCTGTCACTGCATCAACCATCACCCGTTTAAACCCCACCCAGTTGCCCGACTCTGCACATGCCGGCAGCGATAGCAAGGCCGTGAAGTTGCCGCTGTGTTGCGCGGATGCTGCAAGCTTCAACAGGCACTGCGCCAGCGTCACATCTACTGCAGGTGTAACTTGTCCACTCAAGTAGCTGTGGCAGTCCCTGTTCTCCTGCACAGCCTGTCGCAACCGCCATGCCTGCTTGATGACTTCACTCACGCTGCTCCAAGCAGGGTGTTGTCGTAGGTAGCCGTCGACAATATCTGTGTTGCACACACCATGTTGTTTATCGCCATGTTGTGGTGGCGCTGCTGCCGTTGCACAGCGCAGCAGCTGCCCCAATTGCATGCCCTGCAGGCTGGGTACTACGGGGAGCTCCCAAAGGTGCTGAAACACCGGTATGCTGCTGCATGTCGCTGCTGCTGCCAACACCTGGCAGCACCCATCGGCACTGAACTGGGTTGCCTTGTCCTGGATTGGAGCAGAACCCTTCAGGTGACCAACGGCCTTCTCAAGCAATGCACTCAGTACCGCTGCTTTAACTGAGCTTCTTTCATTGAGATTTATTGCCCGCACCACGGCAGGCACAAGCACATCAGCAGCTGCTGCTGACCTTGAGCCGAGTAGCACATCCAGAGTGCTCGCTCCTGCCAGCACCGCGGCCTTGAGTGCTGCTGCTGCAGCAGGCGGCTGCAGCTGGTGGAAAGCAGGAGCGGAGGAAAGAAGCCGCAAGCTGTCGAGGTCTTCTTGTGAGGCGGCCGCCTCCACTATGCTGGCAAGCTGAGTGGGGCTCAAATGCATGGCAGCTGGCAGCTTGCACAGATCGCAGAGGGAGCTGTCCGCCCACGGATTTACTTCCTTGGCCTCCAGCGCATTGTGCATCAAAGCTGCAACTGCATCTGCTGGCAGTTGCTGTACAGCTGGCAGGCAAAGAACATACTGAAGACGGGATGATGAATACACTTGAGGGTCTGCATCCAGCACAATAGCTCGCTTGATGGTTGGTAGCAGCTGCTCGGGTGTCACTTTATCGAAGCCGAAGATTTTCACGCGTCTCACGATGCTGCAAAGATTATCTGTGTGACCCTCGCTCAACTGCAGTGTGCAGCACCTCCAGGGCCTCTGCTGCTGGAAGCTGAAAAGAGGTGGGCGGGGCATCTAGCAGATGCTCAACTACCCATGGTATGATGATGCCAGTGCTGCTGATGGACAGGTGCAGCAAGTCAAGCAAGTCTGCATCATCAACCTGCACAATCATGGCATGGGCGGCAGCAGCAGCAACAGTAAAGGCTGTGGCCACAGCACTGGAGAAGCCTCAACAGCAGCAGTTGAACATTCTCAACAGGCCAAAGCGCACACCATATCGACCATATTGCATGCCACAGCGACTTTCATGAGCAAGTTTGCTGCTTGCCGCCACATCCCAGCTGTGTGAAGCTTACCCGGCCAATTATTTCAAGGAAATCGTCGTAATCTGCATCATCTCTGTACAGTGCCTTGATGACTGCCGGGAAGTCGCTTGTGAGCCCCATTGAGCTCTGCACCATGAACCAGACTTCTAAACCTGCAGCACAACAAGAGCGCCGTCAAAGGCTGAATCCTGACGCACCATTTTCTTCACGCCAGGGTTGCATGCAGCACTGCTCGAAAGCAGGAATCCATTCCATTTGTCCTGCAAGCGGTGGAATGCCGTATGCTTCGTGGCTGGCGGCCGACAGAGCGACGTACTTAAGGTCCCAACTGGCGTCAAGTGATGTCAAGGGACAAACAGCATCATCAAAAACTGCAGCTGGAGCATTGGTGGTTGCCCACCCTGCCATTCAGCTTTGCAATCTCATTGCAAGCAAGAGGGGTCATGCTGGTGTGTGCAAGTGGCTGCGCTACATCTGGCAAATTTTGCGAATCAGGAGAAACTCACCTTCCACACGCTGCCTGGCTGCAGCCCAATGTCCTTGTAGGTGACCTTGATGCCCAGCTCGCACAGCTCCCTTGCCAGGTGCTGTGGCACACGGGGAATGGCCAGCAGTCCTGCAGGAATGCTGGGGTGCTCTGCCAGGCGTGCTTCTGGCAGGGTGTTGAGCAGCCAGTGCAACACTGCATTTGCCTTGATCTGCAGCTCAGGTGTCCTGGCATGCGCTGCATCTGCTACTGCTGTCAGCAGCCAGGCAGGATTGGGCTGCTGCCTCAGCATCTGCAGCCACGCAGAGCGCAGCAGCTTGCTGCTTGCACACATGCAGCAGACGTCCAGCAAGCTCCATGCACCAGCTGCAATGCAGCAGGCAGCATCAAAACGAGTAAATCGGGCGCCAATCGACAACAGCAGCCAGGAGATGCAGGGTTGCCTAGAGCGAGTGAGAACGACAGCTCATCTCAGCTGGATTTTGACAGCAGCTACTTGAGACCATCAGAAGTACGCTTGCCTCTCACCTGCGAAGCTTGCTTCAAGCAGCTGGCAGACCGCATCTTTGTCCATTTTGAAAGCCTCAGCGTTTCATCGGTCCGTCGATGTTGCCGTTGACGGAGCGAACTGTGGCACCGGCAAAGAATTTGCAAACTGCCGGTAGCGCTGCTTCGATGTTCTCTTTCTGTTGAACACTGCGCGGCAACCCTCTTTCAAAATGAGGCTCGTCACCATGTGGTGTGAATCACGCCGCATGATGATCCATGGGGGTCAACGGAGGTTGGTGCAGGTTAGGGTTTGGTTGACCGCCCAATCCACCAGCAGCTAGTGAAAGAGAGCAGCGATATACACACGACTGTTGCCGAGGTTGACCAGCAGAACATTGCAATCAACACAGGTACAAAACTGATACAACGCCGATGACCTCAAGTCTTGCAGCACACCAGCCTGCAGCTGCAAAGCAGAGGCCACATCTCTGCCTCTACAGCATGCCGCACACCCCGAGCATTGCTGCTGCGTGTCTGCAGCGGCCCTGCATGCTGCTTAACAGCTGAAACAGCAGCTGTCCAGCCAGCCCTGCACACCTGCCAGCCAAGGATCTGTGCACTGCAGCTGCTGCCACTCGACAGGCAACCAGCCTGCCCTGTGCTGCTGCAGGAATGCCTTGCACGCCTCCTCAGCGTTGCTGCCGCTGCTGTCATTCCCTGCCGCCGCTGCGGCCGCCACAGCCGCCATGGAAGCAAAGCTGCTGTCGTCTGCCCCACCTGCTGCGTCCGGCCCTGCTGTTGCTGGCCCTGCAGCCGCAGATGAGCCCGCCACCTCTGCTGCTGAAGGCACGCCTGCCGCTGCTGCTGCTGTAGCAGCAGACCCCACAGCAGCAGGCACTGCCACTGCAGCGTCCTGCAGCCAGCTGACAATACCCAGCTGACTGCTGAAGCACTGCAGCAGGCCGCGCGCCACGCACTGCTGTGAGAAGGGGTGACTGAGGCTGACATCCACATGCCTGAACAGCAGCTGTTCGGCCAGCTTGCTGGCGGATGGCAGCAGCCTCCTGCTGGCCGCCTTGCCGGTGTCCTGCAGCATGGCCATGGTGCTGTCGCTCACTTCCGGCACTGCTGCTGGCTGGCTGCTGCTGCTGCTGAGCATCTGCACCAGGCAGCCGCAGACCTGCAGCGCATCGCCGGCAATGCTGTCTGATGCTGCCAGGTGCGCAAGCTGCTCTACAACACCTGCCAGCCAGCGCAGCATGTAGTACCTGCATGCTGCCATCCGCAGTGCTGCCATCACAGTGCTGCCGAAGCTGCTTGCTACTATCAACAGCACCAGCGGGTCGCTGCTGCTCTGCAGCAGCTCCAGCACAGCAGCAGCAAAGTAGTACTTGTCAGCAGCAGCGCTGGCATCAGCGTGGATGCGCTGTGCTTCAGCGCTCCAGCTGCTGCTGCTACTGCTGCTGCTGGCACCAGCAGCAGCCGGAGAGAAGCCGCACAGCAGCCGCAGCACCTGCAGTATCACGTACTGCGGCCCCACGCAGCCTGCTGCAGTGAGGTCTGGCGTGTCCCAGTGCTCCTGCAGCTTTGCTGGCACGTCCCGCACAAGTCGGGGAAGCCCAGGGTGCTCATCACTCCATGCTGAACTGCTGCTCACGTTGTCAGTGAAGCGGCTGCTGGCAGTGCTTGAAGACACGCCGCTCTGCGAGCTGCTGCTGCTGCTGCTGTCATCATCCTGCCTGCCAGTGCCAATCATAGCACTGACACCTGAGCTGCAGTGTGCTGCTGCTGCCTTCTGCAAGCCATCCACCTCCTCCAGCTGCCTGTTGTCTGCAGCTGCTTGCGCCAGCGGCACCACCAGTGCCACTGCTGTCAGCGCTGCCCCTGCCCCTGCTGCAGCAGCAGGGTAGACGCCACCTGGGTGCAGCTTTGCTGCCAGCCTGAACCCCAGCTCATAGGCCAGCATGCGGCATTCCTCTGCATGCTGCTGGCGCTGGCTGGAGGTGGTATCGCTGCGGCTGCTGATGCTGACGGTGCTGCAGCCTGCCTCCTGCTAATGATAATAATAATAGCCTGCCTCCTGCTGTGCCAGCTGCAGCGTCAGCTGCAGCAGCGAGATGCTGATCTGCGTAAGCAGCACTCGGATGATCACCGCTGGCCCACGCACAGAGCCGGCATACCACAGCACGTCCTGTGTGCAGCCATGCCACACATACTCCAGCTGCTGCAGCGAGAGGGTGCCGCCATGGGCCTCCAGGTACAGCACCACCTCGCACAGCACTGCTGGCGAGCGCACCAGCAGCCGCAACTTCTGCTCATGACCCGAGGCGCCAACCTTGCACAGCTCGCCCAGAAGCGCATGGTCCAGCAGCTGGCGAAACAGCTGCGTGCCCTGGCCTGGCCGCTTGCCAGGCGTTGAGTCAGGGAACACCAGCATGTCTGTGCTGGCGGCGGTGTAGCTGTTGGGGGCGTTGAGGACAATGCTGATGTCGCCCACGCTGCTGCTGCTGCTGCTGCTGCTGCTGCTGCTGCTGCTGCTGCTGCAGTTCAGCTGCAGAGTCTGCGCTGCAGGCACTGTGTTGCTCTCCATGCCTGCAGCGCTAGTGCTGCTGTTGTCAAGCGGCACACGGGAGCTGCCCCCAACTGAGCCCAGCCCTGCTGCGCCGCCATCACTGCTGCTGCTGCTGCGCATCTGCGCAAGGCCAGCGGTTCGCCACAGCTGCAGCAGCGGTCCACTGCACCAATGCGGCTGCAGGGTGGCTGCTGCAGCAGTATCTGGAGCTTCAGCGGCTGCAGCTGCTGCCGGCTGAGTGCTCTCCAGAGCCTAGGGGGTTGACCACACCTGCCGCTGCGGCCACCACTGCTGCTGCGCCAGCGTCTGATGCGGGAATGGCACCCCCAGGACAGAATACCTGCAGCATCACACCCAGACATACCATTAGTGAGTGCTTGAAAAACACCTCCCAACTGCGTTTGACGTGTACGGTGTTTCCTTTTGTGGGAAGCTGCTGTGCAGAACAATGGCAGCATCAGGCCTGCTTGCTGGACAGTCACCACTGCTGTTCAAGTGAAAGACAGTAGCAATGAGTAGATAGCAGTGCACCAACCAGTATATAGCACGTTCTTCTGCTTGCAAACTTGTAGATAGCATGTGGTATGCTGTGCCTATCGGGCGTGCAACTCCATACTCTTATCCTGCGGCCGCACTGCATGCTTACCCGAAGAACATGCACCAGAAAGGATTGCCGCGCAGCTTTGTTGCCAGTGTGCGGTAGCAGCGCCAAGCAACAGCTTCCTCCCGCTGCAGCAGGACATAAGCCATGCGGCTGCAGAAGATGCAGACAGGGGCATGGCACAGAAGAGCATAGCAGCAGGCACGTCAGCATTGCACATTGTTTGAAAACAAACCAGCAACATGTGACGACTACATGAGCTACATGGTGGCACGTGCGGTGCATTGCAGCACCATCACGTCAACGTGACCGGCATGTCGGCATTGGTTTCCAACAGTATACAATGAGCTGGGGGCAAGTTCTGCACCAGCAGCATTCAGCACGTGGCTGACTCGGCTGATGACAGACACTAGCTTGCAGCAATGCACAGCATGCGTCTGCATGACAGATAATAACATACGCATGTGTGATGCGCCTGCCTTGCAGTTGAAAGGGTGCAGTACTCTGACAAAGTGTTCGTACAGCAGCATTCACTCACCGCAGCGCCTCCTCCGCGTCCTTCTGCTGGCCCCTACTGTTGGTGGAGGGTTCGTGCCCCAGCACCTTCAAGGCAAAGTCTAGCTTATGCACGCGCTGCAGAACGTTTGCAAAGGTCCGGCTCACGTTGTGCTGCCCCAGTCCAGCCTGTAGCCAGCCATCAGGATGGCTGCGTCAAAATGCAATAGGGGGTTGAGAGCGTTGAAAACGGCAGTCTTAGGTGCAGGTATGTGAATTGCAGCAGGTTACTGAAGGATTACCTGCCATTCCGCGCAAAGCTGCGAAAGCTGCACCTAGACTTGACTATTTTTGAGGTGTCATACGCGATGAGATGATGGTGCGTTGATGTGCCAATTCGGACAAGGCTCCAGCGCAGCATTTACATTACGATGGCTCCTGGGCAAAATTGCTGCACACAGTGAGAGCATCACTCCTGCCTCCAGGAGCAGCTGCACATGGGCACAAACCATGCAGCACGCTCACCCGTCTTCGCGGTCCATCAGCACACCACGCAGCAGCTGGTCGCCTGTGATTGGGTTGGGCTTCACCAGAAACTGCCACTCCGGGATGCGCTGGCACAGCTCGTCGTTGTACCTGACCCACAGGCAAAACCTGTCAGCCATCTGAAGAGGGCAGTGCAGAAGCAGGGCCAGCCACGGGCAGCGTGATGCAGTCAGCACAGACCGCAGCTCGGAGATGTTATACCCATGTGAACACAACGAAGCAGCATGCAACACACAGCAAACCAGGAAACGTAGCATGATCACCACGAAGCGGCTAAAACATGCAAGTGAGCAGGCTGGAACATGCACCCAGCAGCTGCGCGAGCAGCAGCCTTGTGTTCTCACCAGGTAGAACTCCGCCAGCATGACAGGTGTCTCATCCTCACCCCACAGCAGCATGTCACCCAGCAGCTGGCCAGCTGTGATGCGGTGCGAGGGCTTTGCCTGCCAGCACTCCTCCAGCAGCAGCCCCAGCTGCTCGTCAGGCAGCCTGCACATCCAGATTTGTCCTGCAAGTGGTTGCAAGTGGTTGCACAAAGTGAGAGTGGCAGCACGAGCAGAGCAGCGGCACTGACTGAGTTGGGCCGGCTTGGCATGCAGCAGTGTGCTGAGTGCAGGCTGTTGCTGTGTGCTGCAACCACAGCCAGACACGCAGCAAATAGCACAACCTACAGCCCGGCACGAGCTCTGCAGTCAAGCAGGGCTGGCAACTGCCGATATGCATCTGCCTGGGCTACAAGTGCAACACTTGGCTGTTTTCTGGCAACAGGTTAGGCCGAGCTGCATGCTGCATGTGGCTCACCTTGGGGCGCGTGCGCAGCCAGTCGAGCTGCTCCTGCAGGGTGTCCTTTCGCGACGGGTGTGAGCACCTGTTGTCGCTGAACACCGCGTACGCCACCAGGGCTATGCCGAACACCACAGCAGAGGGATGCAGCAGCACTGCCACAGGCTGCCCAGGGATGACCTCGCCCTTCAGGTACTCAGGCGGCAGGGCTGCATAGCCGTCAGCATCCCAGTCTGCAGCAGTGGGCGGCGGCAGTGGGCAGTTTTTAAGGTGGCAAAACGCAGCAGCTGCCAGAGTAAGTATGAAGGAGTAATGGTAGGAGGCGTGGAGGCGCATGAGGTACCCTCATCGCCACACACGTCCCCTTCCTTAACTTACGCGGGTGTTAAGTGTGAACACACCACGCGTAGCTCATTCATTCATTCATTGAAGGAGGACGCCCGCGGAAATCGACAGCAGGTTGCACAGCAGCTGCTGCTGAAGGGCTGCAGCACGCACGGAAGCACGGTGTGAAGTCCCTGTGCTGGCATTGTGAAAGGCATGTTGACAGTTGCGGGGGTCTGAGTTGGCTGGAAGTGCAGCATAGGCTTGCCAGGGCTCCATAACACCCTACTTGCTGTTGTGTATGCTGACATCTTGACCAACGGCAAACCGTAACGCGTGGTCCACGATAGCAACAATATGCCTTGCTCCTGCTGACACTCACCCACGACATCTGAGGGCGCTGACCGCGTGTCGTCCTCCAGCGCACGCGCGGACACTGTCATCATCAGCTGGAAGCACCAGTCGTCGTCATCGTAGCGCACCAGCATCACGCGTGAGGGGTGGGGCATGTCCGCCACCTTGGCGACCTCCAGGTCAGCTGCAATCTGGATCACGTCTCTGAGTGCCTGCAGGAAACAGCAGCAGCCAAGCATACGTTCACACCATTGTCACACCATGCGCTGCAAGCTAAGCAGGTAGCACTCGTGCTCCACGGCTGCAGGACCCTGTTTTCCAACCTGTTTTCCATCACAGTCGAGAGAGTGTGTGACATGTGTGGGTCTGGCGTCAGTGCAGCACATGGGTCGCCAGATTTTGAGAGCTAGGGCACAAGTCATAGGGCAGGAAGTTGACTGAGGGTGCTTTGGGTCACGAAGCAGTAGGCCATCACTGCAATGCTTGCAGGAAACATGGTTCAGCACAGGAGAGGTGCGCACACATGGATTTAAGCCATCTAATAATAAAACTTAGTTGATAAGCTTCTGGCACACTGTGTCACACTGCCTGCTCTGCAGCGCACCTGCTTCCCTTTGGTGAGAGGCAGTACCCAATGAACAGCTCCTCAAAAGCTTTGTCCATGTTTGCCTTAGCCTCCAGCACGCTGCCCACCACACACTCGTTGTGCATGGTCCACACAGATCCATCTCGTCCCACAACGATGCCCAGAATCACGCAGATGGTTCCTGCAAGCAACGAAAGCAGCAGCACCAGCAGTACTTATTCAACATGGAAGGCATGAAGGCGACACCAAATCATGATGTGGTACGGCATGGTCATTACGGAAGGCCAGCTGTGATGGCCGCACCCTGCTGCGGGAACTGCTGAGCAGCGGCAGCACATGGCATGGGTTTTCAGCCGTGCAGCCATGCAGCCCTGAGGACGTTGGTAGATCAGCTACAGCTCCGCCATGCAGGCTCAGTACTGTACTAGATCGTTCTTTGCTGCTGCTCTGCTACGTGAGTGCCTCAGAAGTGGTTGCAGGTCTTGCTTCAGCTGATCTGTCAGGCACAACATGCCAGGTGCAACATGCCTGCAGTTGAGCTGTTGTTCAGCAGCAGCAGGGTACCTGATCAGGCTTTGGAGGCGCCCACACGACCGCACCTTTTCTTGTCAGGCGCTTGACGCGCTGCTTCAGCCGTAGCGCCTCCACCTGCCCCAGCACCCTGCGTGTGTCGCTCCAGTCCTTTGGTTTGGTGCGGTGCTGGTAGAGGTAGTGCACCCTGCCCTCGGAGTCCTCCTCCAGGCCATTAAGGCTCTCACGAAGCAGGTTTGTGACGCGAAGCTTGTCATATCCATCGTTCATGCTGGCTGCAGCCTCACGAGCAGCGACCACGAGGCTGCTGTTCACCACCCCAGCGAAAGGCCCTTCTGCACCTCTCCCCTAGTCGCCATCTACTTCATTTTTCAGCAAAGAAAATGGTACTCAATAAAGTTTCCAGCAACTGCAGCCAATCTGACAAAACCCGCATACCTTGGACCGCTGTGGCTGGGACTGCGAGTGACCCGGCGGGTGGAAGACATCTGTATGACTGCTCAAAAAGCATCAAGCTTGATCGTGTATACATTTACAATTTACAAATTAAAAGTTACCGCCAGCTAGCTGACACCACTATCAACCGCTTCCACTGAGGTATCTGGAAGCAGAGCTGTCCCCAGGGACAGGTGTACGGTGTTGCTTTCATCCTCTTTTTTTGTGGTTACCAAGGGGGTCTAATCTTTCATCCTCAGATGAAAGTTTACGCAGCACCCTGGCCAGAACACGTCCTTGATAACACCTGCTTAACAAAAAAAGGGCTCGATTCCAATCGGCTGATCAACCACACTTCAGCTGCTGGATGTACGCCAGTGCCCTGGCAGCAGGATTATCAGTGGCAGGCAACCGCCGCTGCAGATCTGCCACCACAACTGCCACCCACTCCCTGCTCGGCGCAAACCTCAAGCGGTACAGCGCATACGCAATGCTCTCCAGCTGCTGCTCGGTCAACTTGGTCAAACTTGACCGTAATGCCTCACTGTACTGCTGCAGCCAGCTGCTGCTGCAAAGATCACTTGTACTGCCCAGCTCTGCTATGCCAGCTGCTACTGCAGTCAAATCATCTGCGTTAGCCTGGTTCAGCTGCTCTAGCGCTACTGCTGACCAGTCCAGCACCCAGGCAGCTGGCGGCCGCCCACACACCGAAGTAACGCCCAGCAGCAGCGGCCCTAATGATGCCACGTCAGCAGATGCCAGCTGGTACCTTGACCAATCAAACACAGCAGTACTGAAGCTGCCCCCAGGGCGCCTGCCCCAGCGGTTGAGCACCAGCAGCAGCTGCGCCAATGTTGCCACATCCAACTGCTGCTGCTGCTGCTGCTGCTGCTGTGAGGCTGCCTCACTGCCAAGCTCCTCATCTGTGCTGCTGCTGTTGCTGCTGTTGTGCGCATCAGTTGCCTCGCGCAGAACCAGCAGCAGCAGCTGCTCAATGCCAGACATCACCTCAGCAGTCGGCCTGAAGCCGCTGTCTGTGATGTAGCGCGCAACTGCAGCGACATCAACAGCCGCTGCCGACTTGCTGCTGCTGCTGCTGGCTGTGCCAGACACAGCAGCGCTAAGCAGCGGCTGCAGCGCCTGCACCACTTGCTCTGCAATTGAGGCATCAGCCATGAGCCCCAGCTGCTGCAGCACACTACACTGCGCAGCCAACTGTACCAGATCTGCCTTCCGAGCTGCCTGTGCTGCTGCAGCAGCATACTGCTGCGCCAAATCAGCTGGCAGAGTTACGGCTGCTGCTGCTGCTGCTAGTGTGGTGGAACTTGGTAGACGCACCCCTGCTGTGGCCATTGCCTGCCCAAGCTGTAGCAGCCGCTGCGGCGCCAGCAGGGGCAGCTTGCCACTCATCTGCTGCATCAGCCCTGTCACGAGGCTGGGTTTAGGGTTTGGCAGTGCCAGCAAAACCGCACCCAGCAGCTCGGCTGTCGCTGCTGCGTCCATGCTGCTGCTCTGAGCAGCAGCTGCCTGGGAGACCTTGTCTGTAAGCTTGGACAGCAGCGGCTCTCCGATAGAGCATCCAAGGTTTGCGAATGCACACAGCACATCTACTGCCTGCTGCTGACTCAGCACTGGCAGCTTCTCAGCCAGCCTGGTGGCAGCAGCAGCAAGCAGTACATCACCGTTTGGCGGTACGTACCGCCAGCTCCCCAAGGCACGTGCCAGGCAGTACACATCTTCTGCACTGGCATTACTCACATGGGGCAGTACAGCCCAGCACAGCAGTGCCAGCACATCATCCTTAGGCCTTGTGCTGCCTGTACTGCCTGTACTGCATGTGCTGCCGGCCAGCTGCTGACCTGTACTGCCTGTACTGGCGTCGCCCAGCAGCCGCAGTACACTGAACACCTGCTGACCTGTCATGTCCTGCAGCTGCTGTGGGCTGAGGCTGCCTGCCCAGTCAGGCAGCCATGTGATGCGGCTGGCAGGCAGGCCCACTGCACCATCTGCCAGCTGTACTGCCAGCTGTAGTGCCTCATCACAGCTGAGCTGCGTCAGGCTGGCTGCTGGCATCTCTGCGGCAGCAGCAGCAGCAGTGAAGGCAGGCAGGCAGTACACAAGGCTTGAGTTGACGCTTGCTTGCCTGTGCCTGAGCTGCAACTACTGAAGCACGTGGTGAACGCATCGAGCTAGCTAGCACAGAGCCACTAGTATACTCGCAGCAACCAACAAAGCGCCAGCAGCAGCAGCAGCAGCAGCAGCAGTGTCACTCACCCACCTGCAAAGCGCTGCAGCCACTCCACTGAGGGTGCATGGCCATGGGCCTTGTAGCCTGCCAGGAGCAGTGCCACGTCAGGCCCAGTCATGTCGCTCAGCTTGAGGGCAGCCTGGCGGTCAAACTCAGCCAGCTGAGGCGGCAGCCACCTGGAGCAGCAGCAGCAGCAGCAGCAGCAGCAGCAGCAGCAGCAGTGCCACGTTAGGTCCAGTCGTGTCTTCCAGCTTGAGGGCAGCCTGGCGGTCAAACTCGGCCAGCTGCGGCGGCAGCCACCTGGAGCAGCAGCAGCAGCAGCAGCAGCAGCAGCAGCAGCAGCAGCAGCAGTGGTGACGGCAGCAGTAAAAAGTTGTTGACAGAGGTATTACAGTCAGCTGCATGCAAGCAGGCATTGATCCATCCTAGAAGATATGTGAATTGTGACATTGTTTGCTCTTGGTTGCTTCACAGCGTCCACAGCAATATGCAAATCCCACCCGCAATGCAGATTGTGTCTGATTGAACACACAACAACACGCTTGTCACGAACATGCAAAACAGAACCACACCCAACAGCCGCCGCAGCGCGCTCACCTGTACCCCAGCTTCTCGCTCGCCCAAAACCCTCGCGCCATGTCAGCAGCAGCCATGCCCGGCAGCTGCGCATACATGCGCTTGCAGAACTGATCCAGCGTTGTGATATGCAGCCGAAGCCCCAGCCGCGCAGCAGCCCACACTAAGCCGATCACACCCGTTGACTCAGCCACTACTGCTGCACGTGCTGACAGTACTTGGCTCAGCTGGTCTGCTACACCCTTTGGTAGGCTGTAGCTGGGCACGACATCGAGCGCCCCTTCGGCTAGCAGCAGCAGTAGCTGCGGATGATGACTCAGCATTGTCCAGCTGCTCCAAGCTGTACAGAGCCCACACTGCATCTGACAGGTCCCCAGGCTGCAGCTGTGCTGCTGCCTCGCGGGTGAATGCAGCAGCAGCGAAATCGGCCAGCCATTGGCGGCCAGGGTTGTGGCCTGCTGCTGCCAGGGCCCAGATGCAGCGGCAGCGCTGCTGCGGATGCATGCGAGATAGCCTGCGAGCAAAAGTCCACACATATACAGGATTCAGATGTGCAGCAAATCACACTGGACGTGTGTATACAAATACTACTCATGCAAGACACTGCCGGGGTCCTGGGCGTGCATACATACGGCGCATTGCCTTGCTGGGAAAGTAGCAAGTCAGAAAAAGAAGCAGAATGATGAGTGTTAGTAGCAGTGCATTCTCACCTGCTGTGCACCTGCTCAGCCAGTGCCTCCATCCAACCAGGCGGCACAATGCTGCTGCTGCTGCTGCTGCTGCTGCTGCTGGGGCCTACCAGCACTGCCACTGCTACAGCTGCGTCAGCCACAGCAGCATCTGACAGCTGCGGCCACGCCCCTGCCACGTCAGCACAGAAGCGCTGCAGCAGCAGCCGGCTGGCAGAGCATTCAAACTTGGTCAACAGGTTGACCATGGTGCTGACCTCTGTTTGACCAGGGCCCTGCTGCTGCTGCTGCTGCTGCTGCTCTAGCAGCTGGCCATCTAGCTGGCTTGCAACGGTGCGCAGCAGCTGCTGCACAGGCACGTCGCTGCTCCTGCCAATGCTGCTGCCTGCTGCTACAGTACTGCTGCTGGTGCTGCTGGCGGCACCTTCGCTGCTGCTGCTGCTGCTGTTGGCGCTGCTGCTAGATCCACTGCCAGTTGAGTACTGCCCATCAGCTGACAGATACAACCTCCCCAGTGCCCAGATCAGCTCCGACAGCTGCGGTTTAGTCAGCTGCTGAACCCCAGGTGCTGCTACAGCTGCAAACTGGTTTAGCCACTTGCTCGGCAACTTGACTGCTGCAGCATTGCTGCTGCCGCTGCAGCGCGCAATGGCCCACGCTGCCCCACACAGCTGCTGCGGACTCAGCTGACTAAACCTGTCATAGCTCTTGCTAATCAGCATGTTGATCAGGGACTGCAGGGTTTTAGGGTTTGCGCCCAGCTGGACTAAACCCCAGGCGGCATCTGCCAGCCCGCTGAGGTTTAGCGGCGCCTTGTAATCTGGGCTGTTGAGGATGCGAGATGCATCCATGTAGCTGCTGCCGAGCCTGCTGGTTGCCACAGCCGCCAGCTCAGACACAAACCTTGGATCTGGGCTGTAGCTGTCACTATCCCTGCTGCTGCTGCTGCTGCTGCTGGCAGAGGCAGCTTGGCCTGCTGCTGTCAATGCAGCAGCAGCATGGCAGATCGCTGCCAGCGTCTGGCTGTCTGCAGCCGCCAGCTGCTGCTGCACAGCCGCCAGGAACCCCCGCAGCCAAACCCCGGACGGCACAACCCCAGCCGCCGCCAAACTCTGCAGCACAGCGGCCATGTCTTTTGCGCTCGCCGTCCCTGCTGCTGCTGCAGCAGCAGCACGCTCCAGGTAGCTACCCATCAGCTGATCGTCCGGATCCATATCTAGCTTCTTCAACGCTGTCATAACACCCGAGATCTGGACCGCTGTCAGGCGATCTACTGCAGTTTGAAGCTGACTCAGCGCCTCAGTGAGGACTGCTGAGGGTGCTTTGACTGGCAGCTGGCTCAGTGCATGCAGCAGGCTGACCAGCGCTTGCTCGCCGCCGGGAGATGCCACTGCTGCCCGCAGCTTGCCTGCAGAAGACAGCAGAAGACAGCAGAAGACAGCAGATCGAAAATGCAGCGCGTAGACGAGGGAGTGCGTGGGAAGGGACCAGCGGTGTTGCAATGGTGACGCAGCCTTCACAACAAGGTCCTTGAACAATGACTATTCCATCCCACCAGCCTTGGCTAGCTGGGCTCCCTCCCTGCTGCCCCATCCAGTGCCTGTGCCAGCCAAGCCTCATTTGGAGTGTAGCCAAGCTGCCCCAGCGCGCCCAGCAACACTACACCAGGCCACATGTAAACGCCCCAAACAGGGCACCACTCACACTCCTACCAAGGGCACCGCTCTTGCTGCATCTCACCTGCTGCGCCGTCCAGCGCCTGTGCCAGCCAAGCTTCATCTGGCGTGTAGCCAAGCTGCCCCAGTGCGCCCAGCACTGCCGCCAGCTCGCCCGCAGTGGCCCCATCAGGCCCAGCCAGCTGCGGGTTGAGGTGCTTCAGCAGCTGCGAGGTGAACTCGGAAGGGGCGGGGATGGACTGCGCTGTCGTGGCACGCACGCCCTGCGCACACATTGCACAGTCACAGCAGCAGGGGTGACCAAGCATTCTTTCACAGGAGCATTTGAGCAGCAGCCGTGAAAGTGTACTACTAATGAGTGCAGGTAGCTGCACAGTGCTGTGTAGGAACGCTATTGCGCCAGCTCCTCTTTCCTACAAAAATATCATCAAAGCAGCACTGGCCTCAGCGTGTCATGTCTCTTCAGCGTGCCTGTTGTCTAGGCAGGCCTCTGCAAAGATTAAGCCTTGGTGATACAAAGTCATCAGCGGCCAGTGCAACCCACACACTGCACCCACGCGCTCACACATAGGCACCACATGCATCGGTTGCGACCACACACCACATGCAGCGGCTGACATCACACACATGCAGAAGCTGGCATCGCACACCCGCATTTCACAGCTGAATCAAAACATGCAGCGGCATGCAGTGGCAGAGAGTGCCGTCTACCAGCAGTGCCGTGGCCTGTCCAAAACCCACAAGCATCAGCATGCAGACCACCGCACCGCACCTACGTGTCAACTTTTGTCAGCCGCAGCGCCACCAGCGCCTGCAGGCACTCACACAGCCGCCAAATGCACCAGGCATTTGTCCGCACAGGCATTGCAAACACCAAAACAAAGAACACAACACACAAGCTGCGGCATAGCATGCAGCAAGGCTGTTTCAAACACCTGCGTGTCCACCTTTGTCAGCCGCAGCGCCGCCAGCGCCTGCAGGCAGTGCTGCCTGTCCCTAACCCACAAATGACAAACAGTACTACTCAACCCTACCTGCGTGTCAACCTTGGTCAGCCGCAGCGCCGCCAGCGCCTGCAGGCACTCACACAGCTGGCCCCTGCTCAGGTCGCCTACATAGGCACCAAATGCAGCCCAAAACAAAACAGCACACACCATGTGCAGCGGCATGCAGCAACGAAGCTGTGCACGCCTGCACGTGCACAAGGTGCTATGGCTTGACATAAAGCAAAACAACAAGCAGTCGAAGCACAGCCAAAAAACCAACCGCACCTGTGTGTCCACTTTGGTCAGCCGCAGTGCTGCCAGCGCCTGCAGGCACTCACACAGCTGGCCCCTGCTCAGCCCCCCCAGGCGCGGCATGAGGTCAGCCAGGAAGCCGCCCAGCAGCTGTGCCCGGGGCTTCTGCTTGAGCGCCCCAATGCTGCACAGCAGCGCCACGCGGTCGGCATCTGCGAAAAACGTACGCGGAAACACAACATGAGAAGGTGAGTGGGTTTAGACAGCGCATGCTTCTGGTGCAGGGCCTTGATGCTGTACAGCAGCGTCACACAATTTGTAGGTACAATCTTCAATTGAACATGGCATACGTTCGGCACAAGAGACGCATGCTCCAGGGAGCAGCAGCATGTAACGGACATCAACCAACTCTCCCGCTAGACTTCCTTCACCACTCACGCAAAACCCGTGACTGCACCGCCCAGTTGTTGTAACAACTGCAACCTCACCTGCAAGCTTCTGCAGGGAGCCCTCCAGCTCACTCCAGTAGCCGTCCAGAACCTCGTACTCCATCAGAACCCTAAGCCCCGCCAGGGCCTGCGCCAGGTCAGCAAACTCCTGCGGTTTAAGCTGACTCAGCCGGGGTTTAAGGCCCTCCCGCTGAACCGCCGCTACAAAACCCTCCCCAGGCGCGACACCCAGCACCTGCAGTGCCTGCAGCAGCTGCACCAGCTGCCTTGTAGTGAGATCTGCCAAGTTGTGCTCATGTGACAGCTCCCCTAGCAGCTGCAAAACCGCAGATTCCTGCGATGGTTCTGCAGCGCTGAACCCCATCTGCAGGCCCAGGGTCGCCAGGATGTGTGTCAGCTGCTGGGGTTTAAACGTCGCTGATGCAGCAGCGGTTTGCACCAGCAGGCCACCCAGCAGCCGCTGCAGCTGGGGATCACCCTGCTGCTGCTGCTGCTGCTGTGCTGCTGCTGGTGCTGCATACCAGCCGCTGAATGCTTCCACTACTGCCAGGCTGTCTGCTGCTGACAGCTGCCGCAGCTGCCTTGATAGGGCAGAGGCCATCTCAGACAGCCACTCGGGGGCTGCAAATGAACACAGTACAACACAACAGACCAGCAGCAGCAGCCGGAAGAGCACCATTGCAAAAAATCGAACACAAACCAGCATCAGCAGCAGTGCTTACGAGAGTGGTAGCCTTCTGCAGACCTCCCATGCACTACAGCATGCGACGGAAAGGGTGGCTGTTGTTTCAGGCAACCAGCCGCTCGAATAAGAGCAACAGCTGCACGCATAATATAGCTTCTCGCACTGCAACATGTTTTGCAGAGCGGTTTGAAAAGCACGGTATGCTGCTCACCTGGTTGCGCCTCTGCAGCCGCCACGCCCCGCACCAGCCGCATCAGCACGCTGCTGCTGCTGCCGCTCATGCTGCCGGCAGCAGCAGCAGCAACAGCAGCCATGCTCGCTGCCACATCTAGCCCTTTGTGAGCCTCCTGCAGCTTAAAAGCTAGCCCTGGCTGCTGCACTTTCACCTCAGTCATTGCAAACACGATGTCAGATGCTGCTGTTGCATCCAATACAGCAGCATTCTTCAGATCTGCTGCTGAAGCCGCACTACTGCCAGCAGCAGCAGCAGCAGCAGCAGCAACAAGTGCTGCAGCAAAGTCCAGTCTATCTGACTCGGCAGGCCCAGGCCCCGAGGGGCCACCCCCCATGCCTGGCTTGCTGCTGTCAGCAGCAGCAGCAGGCTGCTGCAGCGCCCCCAGCTGCACTGCTGCCACTGCCAGCTGACCAATCGCTGCAGCAGGTGGCGGCGGCTTGTCAAACGCTGCTGCTGCTGCTGGCTTCTTGCCGGATTCTGCTGCTGGGGGTTGCTCTGGCTGCTGCTGCAGCTCGGCGGTGAGCTGCTGCAGCTGCTGCTGCGTGCAACTCATCCATGACTTGAGCCAAGCTGGAGACAACCTGGCCACCCCTGTTGCAGCACTCTTGCCTGCCTGCCCAGTAGCAGCAGCTCCAGCACCAGCAGCAGCAGAAGAGCTAGCTGCTGCTGCTGCTGTTGTGATGGTTGCTGCCAGTGCTGCTGCCATAGATGCCAGCTGGGTGGGGCTCAGGTGCACTAGCTTGGGCTGTGATGCAGCCTGGAAGCTGTTGAGCCAGGCTGGGCGCGGGCACAGTTGCAGCGCGGCGGCAGCCTGCACAGAAACAGTGACACGGCAGGACATGTTGCACGAGTCAGTGACAGCTGGGGATTTGATGCAGCTTGGAAGCCGTTGAGACATGCAGGGCGGGGGCACAGCTGCAGCGCAGCAGCAGCCTGCACAGAAACAGTGACACAGCACGACAAAGCAGGACACATTGCACAAGTGAGTAGTAGCTTGGGCTGTGAGGCAGCGTAAAAGCTGTTGCAGCCCAGCAGCAGCCTGCACAGCGGCACAGCTTCACGTGGCGAGCAGCGGCAACAGGCAAGCAATGTACGCTTGTAAACATATAAAACGCATATGCCGAAACATGATGGCAAAGCAGCCTTTGTGCACCAGGCAGGAGTGTGACATACGGCCGGCGGCAGCAGCAGCAGCAGAAGCGCACCTGCACCACGCCCAGCAGCTGCTCAGCGCGCAGCGCCCCCAGCTGCAGCTGCAGCATGGTCGCCAGGTCATCAGCAAATGCAAGCACCCCAGCACTGCCCCTGCTCAGCGCTGCAGGCTCCGCTGCTGCTGCTGCTGCTGCTGCTGTTGCCAGTTCAGCGACGGCTGCCCTGCCCTCGTTTGTTTCCGGCAGCCTTGCAATTAGTGCAGCGAGGTGATGTGGCCGCAGGCGCTGCTGCTGCCGCTCAAAGAGCTGCTGCAGCTCCCGCGTGCTGCGGCTGCTGCTGATGCGCTGCAGCAGGAAATCTGGCCGGCGAGCAGGGGCAGCATCTGCTGCAGCAGCATCCCCAGCTGCTGCTGCTGCTGCTGCTGGTGATGCGGTCTGGGCACGTGATGGGCTCGCGGCTGCTGCTGCTGCTGCCTGCTGCTGTGCCTGCAGCTGTTTGAGCTCTGCGAGTGCTGCTGCCGCTGCTGCTGCTGTCTCTGCAGAGATGTTCAGGGCTGGCAGCTGCTGGGGCAGTGGCGGTGCTGCTGCTGCTGCTGCTGTTGCGTCGATCCGTTCTGAAGCAGATGCAGCTGCAGGGGTGGTTGCTGCTTGATCCTGAGCAGCAGCAAGTTGCTGCACTGGCACAGGTTCAGCAGATACTGCTTCAGCTGCTTGTGCTGCTGATTTTGCTGCTGGTGCCGGTGCTGCTGCTGCTGCTGCAGGCACTGCATCAGCAGGCTCGCCCACAGCAGCCGCTGCCTTGTCAACAGGCGCCACCTCAGTTGCAGCAGTCGCAGGGGCAGCTGCTTGCGGCTGCTGCTGTTGCTGCTGCTGTGCCTGCAGCACCTGAGCCATCACCTGGTTCATGCGCTGCAGCTGCTCCAGCTGTGCCTTCATACTTGCAGCACTGCTGCTGCTGCTGCTGCTGCTGCCGCTGCTGCTGCCGCTGCTGCTGCTTGATTTAGGAGGGCTTCGCGCCTCACCAGCAGCAACTTGCGCCTTTGCCTTGCCTGCCTTGGCATCAGGGCTGCTGCTGCTGCTGCTGCTGCTGCTGCCCTTGCCTTTCGCAGCTGCCTTGCCAGCTGCAACAGCTGCTGCTGTTGCTGCTGCTTTGGCTGGCTTTTCATGCGAAGCTGCTCGACTGCCCTTCTTTGCAGCAGCAGCGCCTGTTGCACTTGCAGCCTTGCTGGTGCTGCTGGCCTTGCGAGCCTTGGCTGCTGCTGCTGCTGCTGCCGCCAGCTTCTGACCTGCTTCGCGAGCAGCAGCAGCGTCGCTGCTGACCGGCTTTCCCCCAGCAGCAGCGCCACCCAGCACGGCCTTGGCAGCAGTTGCTGCTGCTGTTGCTGCTGCCAGCTGCTCCCTCACCTCCCTGGCTGCCTTGCCAGGAAGGGAGATGCTGGCGTCAACAGCAGCAGCAGCAGCAGCAGGAGTAGCGGGCTCAGCAGTAGCAGCAGGAGCGGGCGTTGGCTCCTGTACTGGCGCTGCCGGCACTGCTGGTACTGCTGCTGCAGCAGCCTGAGTGACCCCCTGCTGCGGCTGCTGCTGCTGCTGCTGCTGCTGCTGCATTGCCTGAGGTTTTGGCTGCAATGCAGCTGCTGCTGTTTCTGCTGCAGCTGGTGCCGCTGCTGCAGGTGCTGGTGCCGCAGGTATTGCAGGTGCTGCTGGTGCTGCTGCTGCTGCTGCTGCTGCTGCTGTTGCTGCTGCAGGTGCTGCTGGTGCTGCAGGTGCAGGTTCAACCTGTTCCTGCAAGGCCGCTGGTGCTGCTGTTGCTGCAGGTGTTGCTGCTGCAGGTGCAACCTGTTCCTGCACAGCTGCCGGTGCTGCAGCTGGTGTGCTGCCGCTTGCTTGCGCCGCCGCCATCTGCTGCTGCATCTGCTGCATCTGCGCCCACAGCATAGCATTCTGCTGCTGCGCTGCCTGCAGCATTGCCGTCATCTGCTGCATCTGCTGCTGCATTTGCAGCTGCATCTGCGTCATGGCCTGCATGTCAGCTAGGCCTCCGGCTGGTGCTGCTGCTGGTGAGAAGCTTGCTCCCAGCTGCTGTGGCAGTGCTTCTTGTGCTGCTGCTGCCCCTGCAGTGTTCACTTCTGCAGCGCTGGCAGCAGCATCAACAACAGGGCTGTGTGTCCCATTGACAGCTGCTGCTGCAGGCTCTGGGGTGTGGCCAGGCGCTTGCTCAGTGGCGGGCGGTGCTGCTGCAGGCACTGTGAGGGGCCTCCTACTGCTGCTGACAGAGCGGCTGTTGCATGGCAGCTGCACGTAGCGTGCCTGCACAGTGTGTGGTGATTGCAGGGCGCGGGAAAACGCAGCGATCAAGTTAGCAGTTTGTTGTGGAGTAGAGTGTCCATTTGCCGCTGCCTGTGCAAGAAACAGCTGCCTGTGCAAGAAGGAGATTGCAGGGGTGGGACAACAAAAGGCGGCAAGTGAAGCTGGCTGCTGTGGCTGCTGCAGATGGGTGATGTGTGGCTTGTGTGTGTATGCTTGCAGCATCTGACAGCTGGCTGCAGGGTCAAGATACGCCCCGCATAGCAGAGCCCTTGCCTCTTGCAAAGACGACATACATATCATGGTTGTACCAGCATGCTAGCAATTACGGATTCATAACCATCATGGATCTGAATGTGAACAAGCTAATGATGCTGACCGCAACACTGGCCAAGTCCATGACTGGCTTCAGAGAATGTTTGTTGCAGGATGCAGGCGAGGCTGCAGCTGCACTGCTGACGCACCTGGCGGTGAGCAGTTGAGCTTGGCAGGAGGCTGCGGTGGCCTGGCACAGCCTGGCAGCGCTTCTGAGGCACTGCCAGAGACTGCTGCAGCCGCATGGTGCAGCAGTAGATGTTACTGACCTTGGCTAGGTGCGGCCAGCAGCCACAGGTGTCTTTGAGCAGCAGCACAGGGCCACTGACTTCTTAGTGGCTGAGCCTGCAGAGTTGAAAGGCGGTATAGCGTGATGTAAAACGGTAAGGAAGCGATCTGAAGCGGGTTGGAGCAAAGCAGTTGTGGGCATGGTGTCCAGAGTCTCTGTCGGCAGCAGACACCCGAGACACATCCGTTGACGTCTGGGTGACAGTACACTGCTATAAACCAGTCACACAACATAGAGTAATACTTACATTTTCAAACAACTGTGCAAGCAGCAGCACACCTGCAGCGTTCTCTCAAGCTGTCGTCGGCAGCTTGCCAAACGGCGTCTGATCGCAAGTTTGGTTACACTCAAGAGCTTGATCAAAGAGATGAAAACTCAGGAAGGCAGAAAAACATGCGTTGCTGCTGCGTCTGCTGCCTCTCACTCTGCGTCATACTTGTTACGCCTGTAGGCCTTCCATTAGCAGTTATCTGTGTCCGTGATCAGGCTCCTCAGCCACCTATGACTCTTCTATTGTAGCTTCAAGGTGTTTGCTGCGTATGTCTGTTTGCCTGCTAGCAGCATCTGCTTGCCCTACTGGACACACGCATCATGGACGTGAGGAAGCACGTGAGGACAGTGCCAACCCATAGCTCATACGCCCCATCGAAGCCAGCTGTAGCATCCTTCAATCCTTCAAGAATGCAGCGAGTCGTTGCAGCATCGGCAGCAGCAGGCAACGTGCAGGAGAAGACACAGGAATGGCTGTCCATGGACAGGGATGCAGCATCTAGGGCAGCAGTGGAGCAGCTGCTGCAAAAGCAGTCACATACAGAGCTGGAGGAGCTCATGTGCAAACGGCTTGAGTTTGGTGAGCAAAACACTACTGGCAGGTGCTAGTTCTACAGCAAACATGCAGTAGTAAAGGGTGGTTTGCTTGTGCGGTAATCACCTGCAGATGCCCTGCACGATCCATTGCTGTCAGAGCTGGTGCAAGCTGATTGCAAGCTGCATGCTCAATAACAGCCTAACTCACATGCATTACAAACACGATCGTGTGTTACATGTGAAAATTGCTAGTTAGGATTGCTAGCAGCAGTAGCAGCTGTAGACAGCAACTCCTGCAGGCACTCGCACATGCTCTCCTGCACAGTACCGCCAACTGGGCAACATCAGCTATGCTTTGCAAGCAAACACAAGCCCCTAGTACTTTGCACTCAGCCATGTCTGAAACGGCTCGCTGCTTTGCCTGCAGGAACTGCTGGCTTGCGCGCCAAGATGGGTCCAGGGTTCAACCGCATGAACGCAGTGACCATCCAGCAGACTACGCAGGGCCTGCTGCGCTACCTGCAGCAGCAGGCGCCACAGCAGCTGGCAGACAATGGCGTGATCATAGGTGGGAGCAGCAGCAGCAGCAGCAGCAGCAGCGGTTGCAGCGGTTGCAGTGGCTGCAGTTTTGCTGCGATTGCAGTGACTGTGACTGTTGCATCAGTTGCAGCGGTTGCGCTGCATTGGACTGAGCAGTGCAGCTGGCACCCGCTGAAGTGCACCAGCAGCAGCAGCGGCAGCAGCAGTTTTTGAGTGCCAGTGTGACACGCAGGCTGTTTGTGTGTACTGCACGGCTTGCTGTCGCACGCCTCTTTATATGCCGTCTTCAGCTTGCTCACAATGCACCAGCCAGCTCGCTGCGTATTGTGTGCAGCAAGCATGTGGGTAGGTGCTTGCTGCAGACGTATGCAGCCAGCTCCAAATGAAGGAGCTTAACGTGTACCGCATCATGTCAACGTTGTGTTGCTGCCTGCAGGCTTCGATGCGCGGCACAACTCCAAGGACTATGCCCACCTGGCAGCAGCGGTGTTTGCCTCTGCAGGCGTCAAGGTGCGGCTCTGCCTGCACCGCCTTCACTGCCTAGGCTGATTAGTTGACGCAGGCAGTTTTGGCTGGGACATTTGGGATGCAAAGGTGTGCATTGCGTGCGTGGTGTTCACTCTCTTACGTCCTGGTAACAAAAGCGTTCACCTTGTTTAGTGCGAAAGATGCTGCCAGGACCCGCATGTCACGACCCCTCTTGTTGCGCAGCTGGACCGGCGGCATGAACCATGGGAGACATGATGATAAAGTCCGCTTCAAATGCCTGCTGCCGTTGCTGCCACCTGCCAGGTGGCGCTGCCGGGCGGCTTTGTGCCCACGCCCTTTGTGGCTGCTGGCGTGGCGCTGCTGGGCTGCGCTGCTGGCGTGATGGTCACCGCCTCCCACAATACCAAGGAGTACAACGGGTACAAGGTCAGGCCAACAACAACCAAAGCTCATGTTTAGATTGTTTCCATTTTCCATTGATTTCTTCCCCGCTCCAGTGCTTCTTTGGCTGCTAAAGGCTGCAAGGCGAGGTGGGAAGACCACATAGTTGCTTTCACAACAGACACACAACCTGCATTGGCTGCTGCGCTTGGGCTACGCAACTGCAGGTGTACTGGGGCAACGGCTGCCAGATTATTCCCCCACACGATGCTGGTATTGCAGCAGCCATAGAAGCCAACCAGCAGCTCTGGCAACTGCCAGAGGAGCTGCCGCAGCAGCTGCTGCACGACCCAACGGACGCCATCAGCAGCAGCTACTACGCAAAGCTGCAGCAGCACCTGAGGTTCTGCAGCGCGGCAGAGAATGGCGCTGGTGCACGGGCTGTGTACACTCCGCTGCATGGCGTGGGCGGCAAGTTTGTGCTGCGGGCGTTCTCGGTGCGTTTTGGCTCAGTGCCACCTGCGCATGGGTTGAGGCTTATGCAGCTGCAACTTGTGTGCGCCGTGAGTTGCGGCTGGCCGCTGCTAACTGTGCATAAATGCGCAGCTTGAGCCAGGCGATGTGCGTGCAGTTGCCGCCACTCATACGTACAGTCCTGACTTGCGACACCTGCACTGCTGCTCATGCTTATGTGATATCAAAGCTCAATACCTGCTGGTCTCAGACCATGCGTTCACCCTGTTGTGGCGCATTTCCAATTTGGTGCCAGGACCCACATGTAACTATCCTTTCTTGCAGGACTTTGGGCTGCCGCCGCTTGTGCTGGTGGAGGCGCAGATGCAGCCCGACCCTGAGTTCCCCACAGTCAGCTTCCCCAACCCTGAGGAGGGCGAGGGCACCTGGCAGATGGCCTTCGACACAGGTGACAGACGGGGGTGTTATGTGACATGTTACATGACATGTTACATAACAGTATGTCGCAAGTACAAGATATAAGAACTGAGGTGTGTGACTTCAGTGGGCTGTCACCATCGTGTTCACATGTGTGTGTGGTGGTCCAACAATTCAGCAGCTGCATGTCAGCAACAGCATGCTGACCGTCCTGCTGCCGCTGCTGCTGCTGCTGCCGACCATTTCAGCCACCGCCAACAACGTGCAGCTAGTGTTGGCGAATGACCCTGATGCAGACAGGCTGGCAGCAGCAGAGCAGACGCTGGCTGATGGCAAGGGCACGGGGCAGTTCACAACATTCAGCGGCAATGACATTGGGCTGCTGCTGGCTGACTGGGTGTGGACAAACTTCCGGAAACAGCACCCAGAGGTATGGTGCTGCCGGTTATTGTTGTTATCTGCAGTGCTTTGATAGTGTGTTGTGTAATAATCATGTGGTGTAGCAGTTGTTGTTGTCCTGGCTGAGCATAGCCGCAGCCGCTGCGCTGCAAAGGTGTGCTGACTGCATGGTGCACCCTGCATTGAGGGCAGTGATGTGCAGCCTCGCACAGCAGCAGTAGCAGCAGCAGCACGCGTTGATGGCAACCATCTTGCTGCTGGTCAATGTCATTATGCCACTCACATGTTCTGCCAACGCTGCTGCTGCTGCTGCTGCTGCTGCTGCTGCTGCTGCTGCTGCTGCTCACATCAGGTGCCGGCCAGCAGCTGCATCATGTTGGCCTCTGCAGTCAGCAGCGCAGCACTGGGGGCGATGGCAGCAGCAGAAGGCTTCCGGTTTGAGCAGACCTTGACAGGGTTCAAGTGGCTGGGCAACATTGCCAAGCAGAAGCAGGCACAGGGGCTGACTGTGCTGTTTGCGTTTGAGGAGGCAATTGGGTTCATGTTCCCTGCCACCAACATGGTGAGCTATGTTGGTCCGCTGTACAGAGCTGGAGGCGCACTGTTATGCAGCTGAAGCCCCACTTGGCCTGCCCAAGTCCTAGGGTTTGCAGCCCGCCCCCTGGGGACTTTTAGCCGAAAAGTCCACACTTTTAGCGCAGGTCCAGCTCGATGCACAATGTGTTACCGCTGTTGTTGAGCACCAGGTTTTGCAGCTACACACTCTAATCATACTGCATGTACTTTGCAGGTGGTACACCCGCATCATGACTATGATAGTACACTGTTATGCAGCTGAAACCCCACTGCAGCAGCCGCCTGCAATCAGACATGCCTGCCTGCACTGCTGCAGGCATGATGTGGCGTCCTGCAAGGACCAGCACTTCTCTACTTTTCCCATTGTGTTATATAACATGTCACATTATGTTATGTGTGCTGCAGGACAAGGACGGCGTGTCTGCTGCAGCTGTGTTTGCGGAGATGGCTGCCAGCCACTACAGGCGTGGCACCACAGTGGCAGCACACCTGCGGGAGCTGTACAACAGGTGGGTGGCAGCACGGGCCGCATTGCAGCATGGGCACAGAGTGCATGGAGCTCATCTGCATGCATGCAGTGCTGTGTCCTTTGATCTGGCAGCACAGGACATTGCTTGGTAAGTGACGCAGCGCCTGGTTGGCTCATGCCAGGATGAGCAACAGTAAGCCTTTCAGCGCCAGAGCCAGCTTCAGCCCTGCTTACATGTTGTAGAATGAAAAGTCTTCCTTTGCAACTGGTCTTGCTGTCGTGACGTAGTGCGCTGTGCCTCCAGGTACAGCCAGTTTGTGTTCCGTGCCTGCTACCGCGCCGTTCAGCTTGAAGGGTTGCGTCCTGCACCCTAGCAACCAAGCAACCAGGCTGGTTGTGGCTGATCGTTGCCATGGCATGCGAGCTGTGTCGCAGCACGTGGCAGCTCATGTGGGTGCATCAGCGCATGCAGTTCTGCGTGACATGTGACAAAGGCACCTGCGGCTCCTTCACCAAAGGTTAATTCCTGCCCAGTGAGCTCATGCCAGTGGCATCAACCGGCCGCATTGTTTGCGATGTACTGTGCTGTGCTTGCAGGTACGGCCAGTTTGTGTTCCGCGCCAGCTACTACATCGCCGACCCGCCCTCACGCAGCCAGCCCGTGTTCGACAGGCTGCGCAAGGACGGGCAGTACCCAACGGTGAGCCTGCTGCTGCTGCTGCTGCTGCTGCTGCTGCTGCTGCTGCTGCTGTGTTGCAACCCCCTTAGCCCGTAAGCCTTATCAGGAGGTGACGGCCACTTTCAAACTTATCTCTCGTCCTTGTGTCTCTTGTGCGAGAAGGCAGAGATCTGTCTCGGAGCATTTGACGATGTGTTCTACTGTCCTGCAGGCCTTGGGCGGGGTCAAAGTCACTGGTGTGCGGGACCTCGGGACAGGCCTCGACACTCGTCAGCCAGATCAGCAGGCAGTGCTGCCCTGGACTCCTGGGGACATGATGCTGACGCTGTTCTTTGAGGGCGATGGCGTGCTGACTCTGCGCGCGTCAGCCACAGAGCCGAAATTGAAGTACTACCTGGAGGTGAAGGGAGCAGACAGAGCAGCAGCAGAGGCGCTGGCGAGTAGGCTAGAGGCAGCCATAACAGATGAGCTGGTGCAGCCGCAAGCAGCAGGCATCAAGATGCGAGGACTGTAGGCGTGTGCAGGAGTGGCAGCAATCCGACTCGCTTGCTGTTCTGGGTGCATGCCTCGAGTTCTTTGCTGTTCGGCTTGAGTTGTATGTATTAAGATCATTCTGTGATCTGACCAGGCATCAGCGTAGCGGCATGGCCTCACTGAGGTCTGCTGCTTCAGTCCTGGGTAACAAAGCATTGGACCAGGTATTCAGCACATAGCGAAGGCCCCTGTCTCTTGATTCGACTGAACTTGAAACGTCTCCAACCATATTGACTTTCAGCATCGTCGTCAGGTCTTGTGCCTCTCTTCAGGCTGACTCGCGTTCAAACCACAGCATCAAAGACCGCATAAAGCACCTGCACGTCAGATCGCTGACAACAACCACCATGTTGACGGTGACAAAGCTTTCTTTCTTGTATTGAAGAGCACGACTGCTGCAAACATATGCTGTGCAGTTCTTCAGAGAGAAGTTATCAGCATCGGAACTTGCTTTTTCGCCCTCCAGTCAACGGTGTGTGCAGTTGTTCCGCCTTAACTTCGTCAGCCAAGCCCATAAACGTCTAGAGCACCCGCATCAACACCAGGCACTGCTCTTCAACGCAGCGCTACCCTAGTCAGGTGTGTAGGCAGCGTCTGCTTATATTTGCTTCGTCATTACATTGTTTCTGGATGTTCACGACCCTTGACTGTCTATGTGCGGAGATGGATGCAGCAAAGGCGTGGTGTTGTTGGTGATGCACAGGATACCCGACAGCAGTGCATGGACGCGTGCTTTGCATACATACAACGTAATGGCAAGATCATGTGTTTTTGTTCAGACGTGAACTAGATCCTGCACACGCATGCTGACTTGGAGATGCAAAGCGTAGCTTGCATAGGATCCAGCACGTGTTGCTCTTCGCTAGCAGAAAGATAGAAACTGTGCAATAAACATGCGCCAGTGCCACCGGTGTCGCGTTGCAGCCAACGGAGCAAACATGCATTGGCGCCAACTGTGCACTCACTTGAATCTCAACCGGATTTCAGGTTGCCACGTGAATGCGCACGCCCTGTCTGATGACGCCGCTCCTGTGTGCAGAGCTGCGACAACTCGTCGTTCAGGACACCAGCTTGCAGCAGAGAAACCATCTGGATCAGCTCTGAGGCAGCTGCATTGGCCACGCCTCTGCAGCACTTGGTTTGCCACCGTTCCAACAGCGCTTCGCCCTTTGGTGTGTAGCCAATCCAACTTTCAATTCAACCTGCAGCATCACAGCTGCCTGCTCTGGCAGGGTTTGTGTGTGCGCTGAGCTCCTCCGTGTGTGTGTGTACCTCATCAGTGCTTCCCTGAGCCGAATATCCTTGCAGCTGCAACCCAGCAACAGCAAACAAGCACAGCAGCATGTTACCAGGCCGGGCAGCGCAGCGGCAGGCAACAGCTTCTTGCAGCATGCAGCACAGCTTGTACCCTGCAGCAGCTGCAGCTCTGGGGCTGCCGGCACGTAGCCGCATTGCAGGAGCACTCAGTCAGCAATCGCGCAGCAGCTGCTGCGCCAGAGTCGCACAGCGGCAGCTAGCGCTGCTGTGCAGTGCCAGTGCCGCTGCGGCTAGCGCCAAGAAGAGCAAGAGTGCAGCGAGCCGGGCAGCCAAGTCTGCGCCAGGCATCAGCAGCAGCACCAGCGCAGTCGCTGCTGCGGCAGTTGCAACCACGACCACAGCTGAGCCAGCAAACACCAGCAGCAGCAGCACTATTGTCATTGCGAATCCGCCACTAGGTTTTTCCAACAACATTGTGCCAGCAGCGCCGCTGGTCGCGGCAGTGAATGCGCCGCACAGCCGCAGCCCTGATGAGTATGACTCTGATGAGAGCATGGACGATGAGGGGGGCGCTGCTGCTGCCTCGTATGATGGCAGCAGCATGCAGGGCCGCTCCACTGGCAGGAGCTCCGCATACAGGTGCGGAAACAAAACATAAGTTTGTGTTGTCTTGAATGCATGTGGTCTAGTACTCAACGGCCGACTGGCTGTGCAGCAACCTGCAGGTGCAGAACAGTGTTCAGTTTGGACAAGAGGAAACAGGCAGATGCATATGTTGTGGTACTGTGCGGCCGGCTGGCTGTGCAGCAACCTGCGTTGCAGTGTTCCAGCAATCTCTCGTGCGTTGCGCGTGCCATGTGGGCAAAGACAACCATGCACTTGCAGGACTTGTTTGCTGTCAGCAAGTGGCGAACCGTGTGTGTTGTTTGCCCCCACGCGCATGCTGGCTGCTGCAGGTGCCTGGTGCTGGACAGCCGCTACCTGCCTGTCAATGTCATCAGCTGGTTCAGGGCGGTGGTCATGGACGCAAGCGGCAAGGTGCGCGTGTGGCAGCATTTTTGTTTGTGTTGCTGTTTGTGCAGCTGCAGCAGGTGCTGCAGGTGCAGCAGCAGGCATGCAGCGCTAGCCCTCTGTCGCTGTTTGTGCTTGAGAGCTGTCTAAGACAACACTGTCTGCGTCGTTCCCATGCAGTTTCAGGACCAAGAGTTGATCCTTCGCTGCCACTGGTGCACCAACAGCAACACATAGTAACTGCTGCTGCTGCTGCCGCTGCTGCTGCTGCCAGGTGGACATCCTGGAGTACCACCCGGGCGGATACGCCTACTCGGCCTACAAGGCGCACCCGCTGCCTGCGGTGCTGCGCGTGCGCACCTTTGTCGACGTGCACGAGTTTGCCGGGCGGCTGAGCCTGACGCGCAAGAACATCATGCTGCGGGACCACCACAGATGCCAGTGAGTGCGCCAGCTGCTTGCTGCAGTTGCCGTTTGTGCCTGCAGTGGCGACTTGTGCCTGCAGTGGTGTGTTGCTTTGTGCTGCGGGACCACCACAGATGCCAGTGATGCCAGGTACTGCGGCTGCCAGCAAGACCTGACACTGGACGATGTCATTCCTGCGTCAGCCGGTGGCGGCAACTCCTGCACAAACTGCCACCGCCGCTGCTGCTGATGATGATGCTGATGCTACTGCTGCTGATGCTGCTGCTGCTGCCAGGTACTGCGGCTGCCAGCGGGACCTCACCCTTGACCACGTCATCCCTGTGTCTGCTGGCGGCGGCAACTCCTGGGGCAACCTGGTGACCGCCTGCATGGCCTGCAACCAGCGCAAGGGTAACAAGAGCCTGGCACAGCTGGGCTGGAGCTTGCCTGCAGTGCCACGGGAGCCGACTCCGCAGGAAGTTGGCGTGATCGCTGGCATTAGCAAGGTGGGCGCAAGCCAGGGGAGCGGTAACGGATCATGGTGTGCTGCGGGTTGGTGGTGTGTGGTGTGGTGTGGCGTGCTGGAGCTTGCCTGCAGTGCCACGGGAGCCGACTCTGCAGGAAGTTGGCGTGATCGCCGGCATCAGCAAGGTGGGCGCAAGGAGGGAGAGCTTTGGCGAGCTGTGCTGCAGCGTGCTGAATTTGGTTTTGCTGTGTTGTGCCATGCCGCCGGAGCCCGCGTTGCGGGATGTCCGCGAGATTGCGGGCATCAGCAAGGTGGGCGTTGTGACGTGCTGTGGCGTGGACAACACTGCAGTGCGGCATGTACTTGCATCGCAGAACATGCGCGTTGTAACAAATGTGGCTGCGTTCTTGTTGTGTTCACACAGGCTGATCTAGCAGACCCGCCGCTGCCCTGGGCGCCCTACCTAGCCTCATTTAAGGTCATGCTGGACAAGGCACAGCGGCGGGCAGCAGCAGCAGCATCAGGCCCTGGCTGGTCTGGCAGCAGCAGCAGCAGCAGCAGAGGTGACTTTGAAGCTTCGGATCTTGTCAGTGTGACGATGCACCCTGCGGGCCCGGGGTCAAAAGCAGCAAAGGCGGCGGCAGCAGCAGCAGCAGCAGCTGGGGGCGGTGTAGCTAGCAAGGCAGGTGGGGCGAAGGTTGCGTCCAAGGCCAACAAGTCTGGCAGGGTGCGGTGAGGTGGCTGTTGATTGAAGCATGCTGCAGGAAAGCACATGTGGGCAACATTGCTGTCACAGCGCAAGGTGCTGGTTCGTATTTGACTGCGCTTAGACAGGAGGACCTGCTTCCATGGTAGTGGCTGTTCCATGCAGATGCGTGGGCATATGCTGCAGCATCTCTGCACAGCAGCTCTGTGCAACAATGTCCGATGTGTGTGAGCCAACGTACGCTAGGCGTGGCTTTCACGCATTTGGTGGGCCGTCAATGGCCTGCTAGAGCAGACAAACACCTCTGCCCTGTCATAGGATTGAAGATCTGGCTTGCAGTTGATGCTTGTGTATTCTGGAGGGGCTGTGATGCTTTTGATACCCAAGCAATTTTGCTGTTAGTACGGCACCGCACGCATATGCATGTATGGTGCCGTAAGCTGTGAGGGGAGGCAAACTGGGGTGCCAGGGTTGAGAAGCAGAGGGATGCTGCTATGGGCTGGGCTGCTGCTGCAGTGCATTAGCCTGCCCATCAGCAGTTGAGCTTGAATGGTGTGGTTGCATGAGGGTTGTGTTCCAAGAGCTTGGGCAGCAGCAATGCTGCCGAGAGCATTTGGCTGGCGGCTAGCTGGTGCTGATAGGTGCACTTGCTGTATGTGCTGCATGGCAAATGCAGCATAGTGTTATCGATGTGAGCGGTCGGGTGGCGGCAGCGCACCGGCGTAGGGCAAAGTGGTTTGTGTAGAGGCAAAAGTGCAAGAGGTTTGCTTTGATGCGTGCTGTGTATTGCTGCTGTGGTTTATCATGTAAACTAGGACCTAACCTCAGCGTTGGTAGTTGATTGGACGTTATGGTGATGGCTGTTGTGTGTGCCGTGTTGCGAAAGCGCAAGTCACCGACATGCACATGCGCTCTTCTGTGAGTGCCCGCATGTCTGGAGGCTACAATCAGCTCCTGTTCTGGGCTGCTGGCACTCTGTCAGTTATGTTTGACTTGTAGTTTGACTTGTGGTGTGGCTCTGTGTTGCTGGCGGCACCTCCTGGGGCCTGATCACAGCTGCTGCTGTTGCTGCTGCTCTGTGAAGAGTTGCAGAGAAGCTCACTAAAGCAGCGACATGCATCTTTCACGGCTCTCATGTGCCTGCTGCTGCGGTAGCTGCTGCTCTGTAGTGGTGTGGTGTTGGGCAGTGTGTGTCTCCTGCAAGTGGAGGCACGCTTGGCCCGCTGCACAGTGTATATCAGTCAAAGTTGATGTATAACAGCACATGTGAGGTGGAGTTGGTATGATAGGATGCCTTAGTGCTTGCGTGCAAGGGAGATTTGGCTGTGGCCGTGTGCCCTCCAGCTACTTTGGTCCGTCCTTTAGCTACTTTGGTGCGGGGTTTGTGCGCTGCGTGAGAGGTGCGCCCTACTAGTAGCGCAGCACGTGCAGTGCCCGTTTTGGTACATCCCCGTGCTTTGGTGCCAGTGCAGTAACCTATCAGCTGCCCTGGAATGACATTGACCACTTGGTTGGCAGCCTGCTGTTCTGCGGGAGCAGACAGGGCAGGCACAGCAGCATTTTGGGTGCAGGCTAACGGGGGCAGGCTGCCCACCTGGGTTGTTTTGAACCTAGGCTGCTGCTTGCAGCTGCAGCTGCAGCGTGTGCTGGTGGTCATTGCGTGCAACTCGTTACACTGCAATGGCCAACTTGTTGAGGCAACTCTTCACACTGCAGTGTCACTGCTGGGCTGCAGGAGGGTTGGGCACATGTGAGCACTCAGCGGATGTGTAAATTCGTTCTTATACATGCACTGGACCTGTTACCACTACACGGGTGTGCCATCGGGCCGCGACTTTGCAGCTTGTTGCATTGTAAAGCTGCACAGGGTTTCATCAGGCAGCCCCTGCACAGCCTTGCTTTGGAGGATCAGGTTGATTGAAGGACATTTGGGCGTTTGGGCCCGTACTGCTCGTCGTTCATGGCTCAACCTCGCAGCACCAAGCATGGCACATTAACGGCAGTAAAAAATTAACGTCGATGAAATGCTGGCGTTTGAAGCGGGTAGTATGAAGCGCTCAAGCCAAGTAAGTAGCCCAACCGAGTTTTGGGCTCGGTCCTGTGTGGATGTGTGACCGTCATCGTGCCACGCTGCCAGGCATTCAAAGTCTGCGCATTTTCTTGACAAGTTTACCCAAATGTTTTCAGTTCAGTCTGGCGTGTTTTCATCTTGCGTCCGCCCTTTTTGGTTCGTAACACAGCGCAATCTCTGCAGAGGTTTGTTTGGCCTGCCACAGCACTCCAGTCGATTGATCTGGAGCTGAAAAGCAAGAAGTAACCAGGCTATGTCTTTCTCTGGATCACGAAGCGACATAGGTGCGCTGCGAGCTTGTGTGTTTGCTCTGCACATGACACTTGCATGCACTGCGTGTGCAACAGCTGCACTGAATTGCACAGGCCACCAGCTCTCAGTAGCCCCTAGAGACCTTTGGCAGACGTGTATATGCATGTTGGTGAGCTTGTTTTAAAACTGTCAGACCCAGAAGGAAGGAAAACAGCTGCTTCCCAAGTCAGCGCTTGCCATGCCATGAGGCGCCCATGGGGCAACTGTTCCGCAGCCGCTGCGGCCACAGCACAGAACATCAGGGCTGCAAAGCATGGGAAGCAGCCGTGCTTTCAGGTCGTCCTACACAGCGCCAAAGCTCTTAAACACGTGCTGCTGATGTCTGTTTCCTGCAGGCACAGTTGTCATCACCATGCCAGCAGCTTGCTCAGCAGGCAACACATCTGGCACTGCCTGCAAGCAGCAGCAGCAGCAGCAGCAGCAGCAGCAGCAGCAGCAGCAGCGCTTGCACTACATCGACTGGCTGCGGGCGTTCATCATCGCCCTGGTGATCCTGTTCCACTGCTATGACCTGTTCTTTGACTACACCTACTGCGCGGGAGTGTACTTGGGCATTGTCAATGTGCCACCAGCAGACGGCACGCGCACAGCAGCCATCGTATTGGCTCAGCTCATACAGGTGAGGAGGCAGCTCATTGCGCACATCAGCTTTAGCTGCTGCGCTGCTAGTTGCTGTCAGCGGCAAGTTGTAGCTGGTTTGGCTGCGCTGTGTGCTGCATTTCATCCATGGACAAACATGCACAGCGGCGGACTTGAAGCAGTTTAGAACCATGGCAGCTACCATGGCAGCAGCTGTGTCACTGGCAGCTGTCAGCAGGTGTTCCTGCTGCTGCTGAGCGGGCAAATTGCGCCTGTGTTGCCCATCCTGCAACTGTGGCTGCCGCTCACACACACGTCTGCTCCTGCTGCTCTGTCCTGTGAACCCTGTTTGAAACCTGCAGTCATGGTTCATGGGGCTGATGTTTTTGCTCAGCGGCTACTTCAGTGGGCCCTCATATGACCGCAAGGGGCCAGGGCGCTTTCTGATGGACAGAACCCTGCGGCTACTGCTGCCACTGCTGGTCTATGACTGCCTGCTGCAGCCCCTGGCGTTTGAAATCGCCAGGCACAGTTCAAACGCGCCCGCTGGCCTGCAAGGGGCGGCCAACGGGTTTGTGTATTACTATGCCACGCAGTTCACTCGGCTAGGGCATGGCGCGGCCTGGTTCATTGCTGTGCTGTTTGTGTTTGATGTGGTGTATGCGGTTGTACGTATGGCTGGTGATGCTGCTGCCAAACTTAGCAAGGCGCTGCGCAGCAGGCAAGCTGAAACATCAGACAGTGATGACAGCGGCAGTGGTGCAGCTAAACCAGCAGCGTGTGTGGCAGCTGCTGACTCACTACGGCAGCTACCTGGCTTTTCATGGGCGGTAACAGCATGTGGCGCTGCTGCCATTGCGGCTGTCATTGCTGGTCTGACTTTGCTGGTGCGTGTAGGAGTGCTTATCCCTCTGGGCTTGCCAATAAGCTTGTGGGTTGTGCAATTCATCCAGTTCCAGCCTGCATATCTGCCACAATACCTGGTTGCATTTGTGCTTGGGTTCTTTGCAAGGAAGTTTGATGCACTACGGCGCCTGCCAAACAGTGCTGGGGCCACTGCTGCTGTTGCAGCGCTGGCGCTTGCAGGAGCTGGTGCTGTTATTATGACTGTTATGCCGGGTTCAAATTTCGGCCACGAGCTCGAGTGGGGTCCCAGCACTGCATATGTAGCAGCGTTCGCAGTGTGGGAGCAGTTCTATGCAGTTTGCATGTGGCTGGCGATGCTGGTGTGTTTCAGGCAGCTGGTGAACCTGCAAGGGGGCCGACTGGGCGCAGCAGTGTCTGCCGCAGCATATGCAGTGTACCTGGTGCACGTGCCAGTGCTGTCAGCTTTTGGATTGGTGGCTGGGCTGCTGACGTGGCATCCGGCAGCCAAGTGTGTGTTAGTGACGTTACTAACGGCCTGTGGCAGCTGGGTCATCGGCATGCTGCTGCGGCTCGTCCCAGGCATGAAGCGGGTGCTGTGAGCTGATGTTGCTCCAGCTGCTGATGTTGTAACAGTTGTAACCATGTTACTTGGAGGCTGCTGAGATCCATATGCGACGCACATGTACCGCGTTGCACTGAACGACATACCTCGAGATAATTCGATAACGCAGTACACAGACCCTTGGAAAAGAAACAGAGAGGTTGAAGGGGTGAAGGGTTACCCAGAAAGAAAGCGCCAACACAGTGCACTATGACAGTGACGTCAATCACTGACCATGTACAACTAGAAGCGCTTTCAGCCACTTGACGGACCTGACACACTACATGGCAATGCAGCGAACTTCACACTGCTACAGCTGCTGCTGCGTCCCGGTCAAACACCAAACTCATACTGCGCGGCAGCTGCACCCCCAGCAGCCTGTATGCATCTGCCAACTGCAGCCGCTGCGCCACAGGCATCATTGGCAGTAAGCCCTCAACCCTGGCCACATGCAGCTTTAGCAGCTGCTTCAGGCTGGGTGCTGCCAGCTGTCCTGCAAGGCCCTTCGCTGCAGCTTTGACCTCTGCTAGGGACGGTACTGCTGCTCCTCCTGCTGCCGGCTGCTGCTGCTGCTGTGTCGTGGTGGCTGCGCTCGGCTCCTCGAAACTAGAGCTAGATCCAGCAGCAGCAGCTGTTTTTGCTGCTGCTTCTGCTGCTGCTGCTGCTGCATTTACTTGCGCGCTGCTGATGCTGACTAGCTTAGCCAGCCCAGCAGCCAGCCGTGCCAGCTGCACTGGGCTCATGCTAGGAAGCACTGCACTGCACAGCGGTAGCGCCGTACCCAGCTCTGCCAGTAAGCCACTGCAGCACTGCAGCTTGTGCATCAGCTGCTCATGCTGCGGCCGCTTGCGCTGAGCCTTCCAGACAGCCTTTTGCAGCTCCAGCAGGCGGGAGGCTGCCCACACAGTGTTGGGCAGGGACTGAGCCAGGTCGAGCTCTGCATCAAGCTCGTCCTCATCCAGCTGCTGCTGCTGCTGCTGCTGCTGCTGCTGCTGCTGCTGCTGCTGCTGCTGCTGCTGCTGCTGCTGCTGCTGCTGCTGCTGCTGCTGCTGCTTCTTGCCATGTCTGCTGCCGGTTCTACTGCTCAATCCTACTGTACTGCCTGTTTCAGCAGCAGCTTGTACTGCCTGGGTGTACTGCCGCACCAATCCCTGCACAGCTGGCCACCCTGGCCGCACCTTTGCCTTTGCAAGTGCATACAGCAGCAGCGAGGCATCTGCTGCTGCCAGCTGCGCACCTGCTGCCTGCTGTGCTGCCTGCTGCAGCAGCAGCTCAGCCTCACCTAGCAGCAAGCCACACTCTGGCGCTGCTGCTGCACTCACATCTCTTGCGTCTCTCGCCAGCTTCCCTGCAGCAAGTGCTGCCCTGCATGCATCACTTACGCTTCGCGGCTGTCCAGCAGCTGCTAGCAGCTGTAACCTAGAAGCCATGGCTTTCACCAGCTGCGGCAGCAGCTCACTTTGCTGCAGCTCTGGCCACACCTGCTGCTGCTGCTGCTGCTGCTGCTGCAGTAGCCTGGCTAAGGACGTGCACAGGCTGATGCAGCTGTGGCTGCTTGCCGTTGGCAGCTGCTTCAGCACAGCAGTCAGCAGGTCAACCAGCAGACTGCTGCTGCTGCTGCTGCTGCTGCTCTCTGCAGGAAGTGCCATGCTGCCTCCTGTCTGGGTGGAGAGGGAGGCCTGATTACCACTCATGCCATGTCCAATCCTGACCAGGCAGTTTGTGAGTATTGCGAGTCCCTTGTCATCAAACTGCCGCAGCTTGCTGTGACAAGCAGCCAGCAGCTGCAGGAGACACAGCAAAACAAAGCAGCAGAGCAGCAGCGCAAGCATGTGTAAGCGGCGGCAGGGTGCCCAGCAGCAACAGAGCAGGCATGTGCATTGCAAGCTAGCAAGCACAGTGACACGCGCAGCACCTGCAGGCCAGGGCAGTGCTGTCTGGTTGCCATGGCAAACCCAAGCGTGTTGGATCTAACATGTCATACACAGCGCATGGTTGTTCATGAGCTTCCAACATGTAGAGGACGCACCGCCACCAATCGCATGCTCTTCGACTGTACCGCACATCACGTACCACAACATGCTCCACTGACACAAGAGCCACCTACAGGCATGCATATCCATTACTGCTGAGTGTTTTACAAATACAAGTGCACATCACTCTCCCACCTCTGCTGAGAACGCCTTGAGCCGCCGCCTGTCTGTGCTGGGAGCCAGCTCAGGCATGGGAGCTAGCTTTGACAGCTGCTGCAGAACAGTCGCCAGGTGGATGGCATTCAGCCGCGCCCCGCCCCCGCTTGCATCATACAGCAGCTGCAGGTCCTGCCAGCTCTGCTGCTGCTGCAGCCGCACTGTCAGCACACGTGCTCTGTGTGTAGCAGGGTGGTAGAGCTGCACATGCTGCAGCTGATGGTGCTGTGTTTGAAAGGGTGGGAGGCTGTTGCAAGAGACATGTGGGCTGCCATTACCGCGAAGCAGCTGCTGCAGCCAGCTGTACGGGCGCAGCAGCGGCAGCAGCAGATTATTGTGTGTCTGCTGCTGTTGCTGGCACCACAAATGCTGCTTCTGCTGGTGGCTGCTGCTGCTGCCGCAGGGTTCTGCAGCAGCTGCTGCTGCCGCTGCTGCTGCTGCTGCGATGCAGTTCTCAGCAGGCGCTGAACATGACGAGGCATCGCTCCCGCACTGAAAGCATCATGCAGGAGGGCATAGCAGCGGGTTCTGAGGGTGGGCAGCAGCAGATGTTGAGCTGCTGTTGAGGAGGAGCACAGCAAAGAACTGTTCTACTAACAGCCACACATGCAGATGCACAGAGCGTGTGCAGAGGCATGTATACCAATTTTAGGTGATTCAGACGCACCTTACATGACCCTGACGGAACTGCAATAGTTTGTAGGCTCTGCACTATGTGTGGTGGAACATCCAGCAGCTTTGACAGCCTGATGGCTGCTTGCATGCAGTGCTGCTGCTGTGCTGCTGCAAGTGCTAGCATTATAGCAGCCGGCAGTAATGTGTTTAAGAATATCACCCTTATCGTTTCAGCATCAAATGACAGTCGTACGTGTCCCTGATGAATTGAAGCCAAACATGGCGTGCTACTGCACTGCTGCTACAGCAACATTGGTCGCCTGACAGCCGTGTACAAGCTGCGGCGTCAGTTCAAAGTTTTTAAGTCAGCCCCAAAAAGCTCTACTGCAACGACGGTTCTTGAACGTTGCACGCTTGTTACCAGCTGACGGGAGGGTTGAGTTGGCGTTATGCGTTTTGACAAATGCTCATTGACTCTGTATCCTTGAGAGAAGCATGTTTTCTGACAATTGGTTTGGTTTATCAAGTGATCCCTCCTGAAAACCAGTCGCCGCATGTGGTGAAGACCCTAAAGTTCTGCGGTGTGTCCTGATTGGGGATCGGGAAGCAATATGCAAACTTACAGCAACAAAACGTCTTCCCAGTCGCTGCGCAGCGCTAGCAGACGATGCTTCACAAGCAGCAATTGCCCGCAGCGACCAGCCCTCCGCTCACAGAGCTCAGCTGGCCAGCAGAGACGGGTTGCAGTCGAAGCACTGGTTGGAGCCAAGTTGGTTGGCGTTGGTAGCAGCGTGCCAGCGACAGTGCTTAGTAACACAGACCTGCAAAAGTTCGTGGAGACAAATGATGAATGGATTTCCACCCGCACTGGCATCAAAAGGAGGCATGTACTAGCGGAAGGCGAGAGCATGGCAAGCCACGCTGCAGAAGCGTGCAAGAAAGCTCTGGAGATGGCCAATGTTGCAGCAGCAGACGTCAACATGGTGATCATGGCAACCAGCACACCCGATGATGCCTTTGGCAGCGCATGCCAGGTGGGTGGATGTGCTTCTTGAATAATGAAGTGCATATGGACACCTACTGCAGCATTGTGTGCAGCTGCAGAGCAGCGGCAGATGCAGGTGTACAGCAGTGTGGGTACGCCTGACACAGCTGCTTCGGGAAATCGGCATATCACAGCTTGCAGCAGACACGTGTGAGATAGCTGCCATTCTTTTGTCGATCGCATGCATGCCAGCAGCAGCTGACAGCGTGCGCTGCACTGCACTTGACAGCAATGTACCGCCAACTTGCGGTGCAGCACGGAGGCAGCATGTCATCAGCAACTCTCCACACTAAAAACCGGCTCAGCCAAGACAATATTCAAACTTTTATGTGTATCTCCAGCATTTGCAGGTCTCGTAGTTTTGTTTGTGTGCCTGCAACCAGACGTTGTCAGTTGGATCTGTAAATGTAATGTAATTATATGCCCTGCGCAGGTACAAGCAGCCATCGGCGCCAAGCAGGCAGTCGCATTTGACCTCACAGCAGCATGCAGCGGCTTTGTGCTGGCGCTGGTCACAGCAGCGCAGTTTGTGCGCACCGGCACAGCCAAGCACGTGCTGGTCATCGGTGCAGACGCGATGAGCAGAGTGGTGGACTGGAGGGACAGGGGTGAGGCGCTTGGGCGCAACTGCAAGACCTTGCAATGAATCATGTACAGCAGAGCTGTGACCTTTCATACAATGTTCAGCAGCAGCGCCATGTGGCGGCGAACCTATCATGCGTCTTAGAATTGCAGCAGGCACAGGGCAGCCTAGTTACTTCAACGATCATTGCCATCCTCCAGTAGTTAACGTGCATCTTCACAGCAACAGGCGTCAGCTTGCGGCCCACCCACACACCACAACCACAAATAAGCTTGCAAAAAAAACACTCAGATGTGCCACCGCCGCCTTACCATTGTACTGCTTGCTGCGCCGCAGGCACCTGCATCCTCTTCGGCGACGGCTGCGGCGCCGTGCTGGTGTCAGCAGCGCCCGAGGGTGAGGCCTGCAGCCTGCTGGGCCTGGACATGCACAGTGACGGCAACGGCCAGAAGTCGCTGCACGCAATGTACAGCGGCTGCGGCGGCAAGCCCTTCCAGGTGCGGCGCAGCGCTGTCAATCCATGATTGGTGTGCCAGCAGTTTGACGTAGCTTTGACTGTTGACATGTACAGCGGCTGGGGCGGCAAGCCCTTCCAGGTGCGGCGCAGCGCTGATAGCTGAAGTTTGTGTGCCAGCAGTTTGACCTAGCTTTGGCTGTTCACATGTACAGTGGCTGCGGCGGCAAGCCGTTCCAGGTGCGCTGCAGCGCTGTCATTCCGGCGGCAGGTTGACTCAGGTTTGACTGTTGACTGGCACACCCGCTGCGGCAGCAAGTTCTTCTGGGTGCGCGGCACCTGCGGCTGTGGTTTGCAGCTCGCATAACAGCAGCCGCGGACTTGTGTGTGGCAGCAGCAGCAGCGCAAGCTGGAGTGCAGCAGCAGCCACAGGAGTGTTGCCAATGCAGCTGCAGCAGAGCATGCCTCTCCATCTATCAACAGCGTGGCCTGATCAGCAGTCTATGCCACTGACTGGTGTTGCGAAAGCTTCACGGAAGCTGTCAAGCAATTTGCTGCCTGTTGACCGAGCGTTGACCGGCGCTTGACCGGCCACATCTCCTGTAATCGTGTTGTGCTTGCAGGACGCGGGCGCCAGCAGTGACGCGAGCTACGGCAACGTCCACATGGCGGGCCAGGACGTGTTCAAGTTTGCGGTGCGCAGCGTGCCTGCTGTCATCGATGCGGCGCTGAAGCAGGCGCAGCTCACCAAGGATGATGTTGACTGGCTGGTGATGCACCAGGCCAACCAGCGCATCCTGGACGCAGCGGCGCAGCGGCTGGGGCTGCCAGCCGAGCGGGTGAGCACATTGTATCGTAGAGGTTGCAGGCAGGGGGCAATGGGTGGGCGCAAGTTTGTCTGTAACATTGTGCAATCTTTGTTCCTTTTTACCGGCGCATCCTGGATGCAGCGGCACAGCGGCTGGGGCTGCCAGCGGAGCGGGTGAGCAAGGGGTGCAGGGGTTGCGGGCACGGCAGTTGGGAGGCGCAAATTCGCAGCAGTAGGCACTTTGGGATGCTAGCGTCGTTTGTGGGGTGTGCTGATGGGTCGGATAGCAGCTGGGGCTGGCAGTAGAGTGGTTGGGTGCATTGGAGCGTTCGTGCAGGTAGCAACTGCATCAGACATGCAGTGTGGAGGCAGTGCAGAAGGATGCTGGGTTGTGACTGTGACTGTGCCTGCCAGCAGGACTGCTGGGGTATGCTCTGCAGGGCCGGGGTTGCAGCAGGAGCGTACAAATGTGTGCAGCGAATTCACGTGCACAACACACCTCAACGCACAACGATAGGGCATCGGTCCTTTCTGTTGTTGTTCTCGCCTGTTTGCTGATGATTGTGCTGATGCTGATGCTATTGCTGCTGCACGTTGCGCTGTAGGTGGTCAGCAACCTGGCAGAGTACGGCAACACCAGCGCTGCCAGCATACCCCTGGCGCTGGATGAGGCTGTGCGGGCAGGCAAAGTGAAGCCGGGAGATGTGCTGGCGATGGCAGGGTTTGGTGCAGGGCTCACATGGGCAGGCGCTATCGTGCGCTGGGGCTGAGCAGGTTGTCTGCTGTGCCGGATGCATGCCAGCTGGAGTGCTGTCTGTCACGTTGTCTGGCAATGGCAGGCTTTGGCGCAGGGCTGACATGGGCAGGCGCCATTATGCGCTAGGGCTGGGCTGCTGCAGGCAGTCTGGTCTGCTGTGAGGAAGGTTGTGCTGGGCAACTCTGCAGCAGGTGTACCTGGCGCAAGTGTGGGCTGAGCTGTTGCAGGCTGTCTAGTCTGCTGTGCAGAGGATCTTGCTGGGCAGCTGTGCAGCAGGCGTGCTTAGCGCAAGTGTGGGCAGCAACGGACAGTTGCTGGCGGAGGGCCATACACAGCACCACGCCATTCTGCCACATCGCAGGCTGGCTGCATGCCAGCTGGTATGCTGCCTGTCTTGTAGCACGGCCTGCCGCACTTGTAGTGGTTTCATGGTTCATGATGGTAGCCAAGTGTGCTGCCGCTGGCTGCCCCACCAGAGCCAGAGCAATGGTGGGAGCAGCAGCAGTACGGCTAGCATCAGCAGCGTTTGGGATGCGCGGCAAGGATGCCAACACTGTCTGCTGGGCGCCAGCTGTCCCTGCTCGGCTGGTGTGACACTGCGTCACAAGTTGCACTAGCGCAGCGCCTGCAGCTTGCACAGGAGCTTGGTGCTGCTGTGCCTTATATGGCATGTGTGTAGTGCGTTCATTGTTACTGCACAGTGGCTGCTGTGCGCCTCATGGCGTGCTTGGGCGTTCCTTGGAATCGAATCGAATTGTTTGGGGTGCATAGCGGCTAAGGACTGCTTCACGGGTGACTCGGGTTACCAGCTGCCATATGTGTTGAGCTGGAAGAAGATCATAGGGCTTGTTCTGCTTGTTCATCAGCTTGTTCTGCTTCCTGGAAAAGGTGAAAAGGTGTAGAAGGTGCTGCAAAAAGGTGTGCTCTGCGGAGGCCAGCGTGCTTGGCAGGCTAGGGAGGTGCATGCAGCAATGCTGCTTGGTTTCGAGCAGCTACATATTGCGGCCCCTTGCACTCAGCGCAGGCTGTGCCGCCGGCTTCATCAGCATGCTGTTCTCTTGCTGACAAGCATGTGGGTCGGGCCGCGAATCGGCATCACAATGCACTGGCAGCTGCTGGTTTGCTGCAGCAATCAGGCTGGGCGCATAGGTGGCCGCCGCCGCGGCGCTTTTACGTGCTTTGGTAGAAGTTGCTGTATGCTGTGGCCTGGAGGTGGGGGATGTGCAAGGTGCATGTGTGTCTACACCCGTGTGCACGTGGTGTGTGATGCTTGCACACCAAGGCAGCGCTACACGCCCCAGCCGCAGTGCGTGCCATTTGCTTTTTTTGCTGATATGGCATGCAGTGGCCAGCGTGGCGCTGTGACAGCATTTGTTGCATGCGTGACGGCAGTGACTGCACAGCATGGGCAGCCCAGCACTCACCATGGATTATTGGGCTAGCATTTAAAACACTGGCTGCCAGCCTGGTGAAGGCAGCGTTGTTTCATGCCAGCAGATCTGTGGCGGATGCCAGTCACTTTGGCGCTATTGGCAACAAGTGTAACCCTTCTACCATAATGTGTCAAATGCCCACCTTGTTTGTTACATGCTGCACTCCCTCAAAAATTAATTGGCTGCAAAGGGGACCCGTACTATCAAAGCTGCTGCGATGCAGCACACGCTCAGCCGGGCGGGGACGCCACAACATGCCGCCGGCAAAAACTAAATCAATTAGGAGCGGCTGCACCTGCCGCACAATGCAGGACGTGCATGAGATCGCAGGGAAAAAGTCACAGCCCAGGGGCCCTTCTTTGCCGACAAGAAGCTAAATCACACTGCCCCCACTGAAGCTATGCAGTGACTGCTAGGATTGCAGCAGCTATAGTGTTCTTCATGATGCCACGAGCCTACAGCATGATTTTTGACTCGCAGTACAGCAGCGGGCCTGCTGGCAACCTGCCCTGGGCCAATCCACGGCCTTAAGTGCCATATCAGTAGGATGCTGAATACATGCTGTCAACATGCTGTGTACGGCACGCTGTCAGCGTATTCCTTGCAGTGCTCTTAGTAGCCACGCTTAGGGCAAACCATCACGCACAGAGCCGCCCGATGGTGTCAGTCATGCTGCAGCTGATGCTCTGCAGCGCCCCCACCGCACTGCAGCAGCCCGCCGCTGTACAGCAGTGCAGCAGCATCACCCATACCGCACCATTCCTCCTCCGCCTGCCTGGGCTCAAACATCAGCTGCTGCTGCTTTCCTGCAAGCGCGCTAGCTGCCCCTGCCCCTGCCTTGCCCCCAGCAGCAGCTGTGACGTATGCAGCAGCATCACCAGAAGCATCTGCAAGCCCAAACTCCTCTGGCAGAGCTCCCTCGAGGCCAGCCAGGTTCCTGCAGCGCAGCTCACCCAGCAGCACAGCAGCGTGGCTGTGCAGTGCCACACAGTCGGCGATGAAGGCTTGCTGCATCTCCTGCAGGGCCTGGCGCAGGGCCTGGCGCTGCTGCTGCGTGCTGGCGATGGTCTGCTTTGCGCTGGCATTGCAGGTCTGGAGAGGCAAGGGACAGATGTGCAAGGCAGCAAAAAGCAGATAACATGAGTGTTGGTCAAGGCGGTGCTGTGCAGGTTTCAGCACCCAGTGCACAGTGCCACATGCGTGATCATCACGCATGATGGTGCAACAGTCGAGCGTATGAGTCATCACGTGCTTCAGCAGCAGACACTGTCTGCCATGCACTTGCAGTGGCAGCCTCTGCACACACAGTAGCTCCGTGCCTGCATGATACGTGCGCACATGCATAGCGCGCTACCATTTTACATACTACGCAGCATGCGGTGATGGCTGGTGCCAGGCTGGTGCCTGACGGCATGCAGCAGCAGACTGCCGCCTCCACAAGAAACAACGAACCACCAGCCTGAGATGTCAGCAGAGCGCCACAGGCCAGCAGCGCACCTGGCAAGTTGCCATGCTGGCCTCCTTCTGCTGCAGCTCTGCAGTCAGCTCCCCATGCTTGGCCTGCGCCTCAGCCAGCGCCTGGCGGTGTTGTGCGTTGACAGCACGCGCATCCTCCAGTTCCTGCAAGCAGAACAGCAGCAAGCAGGGCATGTGATGCAAAGCGCACCTTGGTCAGGACATTAAGCACGCTGCAAACAGTGCATCAGCTGAAGGGTGTACAGGCAGCTGCAAAAGATGTTGGGTGCAAGGGGCTAGCCCAGTGGTTGCTGCAGTGCACTGCGTTCATGTGCCTGCTGCTGCTGTGCAGTTGAGCGACATTTTATGATAGCTGACAGCAGCCAGCTCTTCCTGCAAGACATATTCTGCTTTATTGATCGTCACTGTAGCTCATTGGTAAACAAATGCCTGTCGAGGTTCTGTCTGGTGGCCGTGCAAAGCCCCTGAGATGCCGCTGCTGTACATAGCTGCTGCTGCTCAGCTGAGTTGACACACTTACCTTGCTGAGGATCTCTTCCTGTTGTTTGACGGCGCTTATTTTGTCCTCTGCACGTAGCAAGGCAGCATTTCCAGGCTGCTTGAGATGAGGTGAGCATGGCCAAGGTTTGGTGTTGAGCCTTCAAGACACAGCCACCGATGCTCCACGTGCACGCAGCACAAACAGGCCAGCAGACTGTGTGGCCACAACTGGTTATGTATGCCAGTTCAGTGCTAAACAGCGTCAGTACGCTACGCAAGCTGATAAACTCGCCGTTTTGCTTGATGCTCCTGCTGTGGCTCTCCATCAGGCGCATGAGGTCCGCCATGATACTATGTCACCAATGAAATGAAGAAAATATTTAAGCGTAAATCTAGGGGAGGCAGCTTGCACTTGATAAGCGTCCAACGTGTGTGCTCCCAGGCGTCAACAGCCGCTGCAGCAACGAGCTTAACAAAGAAAAACGAAGTGAACAGAGAAGATCAATACCAGTATCCATCGGTCGGATGGTCTCGTGCAGATTAAGGAGCTACGCTCAGGTTTTGAATTCTGTCAGGTAACCTTGGGACCCCCATGACCTGGTGTTGCTGGTCAATCGGCTATCGTTCCCCAAGAAATCAGTCCACAAAGGCACGGGCAGAGGTTACAACAGCAGATTTTGCTCATAACAGCACTACCTTTCCATCTCAAGTCCTCTTCACCAACTGATGAGGCAAAGCACCAACAGAGGGGGTCAGCTGCAGGGAAGTCGCCGCTGCCCTTCCTGATCAACAACCAATCACAAAAGTACGATTCTCCAATTAGCATAGAGGGTCTGCCTGCCATTTGAAAACGTCTCATCTACAACAACCAGCTGCTGCTGTGCACTGCTGCAACTTACTGCTGCAGCTGAGCATTATTCGAGCGAGATTCTTGCAATAAGCCGATTGGCAAGCATCGGGATCCAGCCTCTTTGGCAGACAGACTCCCATTCCTCACGAACACCGCAACACAGACACAAGTGTTAAAAGCTCACACACTCATCACAAAACGCCCGTCTCAACTCGGGTTGCCACCCAACCAAAGAGCACCTGCTGGTGCAGTGTGCTCAATTTCATTTTGCAGCACATGTGACGTAACACATGCCGCAGTAGTCCTACTGTAGCCTGGAACACCAAACATGTGCCTGCGGCACGGTTGTGTAGCCTTGGCCGCCTAACAAGTGCCTGCACCGCGGTTCTTGATGCCACACCCCTTGGTGAAGTCCTTGAGCGTGGTGCTGGTGAGTCCGTTGATGCCAGCACCCAAGATGCCATTCTCCACATCAGACCACACGGCAGGGTCACACAGGCCTGCAACAGCAAAGTGTAGCAGCATGCACGTGGTAAGGCAGCAGTCAACCCTAAGGCTGCAGATGGCTGCAGCAGCTGCGATGCACACCGCAGTAAACATTGCAGCAGGCCTGATCACGTGCCGGTTAGCAGCAAGCAAGTGCACATACTATCCTGCAGACTTTGCTACTGACAGGATGTGTGAATGGTTCTTGCAAGGCAAGGCTGCAGCTGTGCTCTGTTTGTTTACAAACGAGGATGCAGCCATGTCAGCCATGCAGAACCACAGATAATGTAGTTTGGCCACCCCTGCAGCAGCTGTGTGCTTGACCAGCAACTCACAGTCGGCTGGTGCCACTGACATTGCACTCTTGGCCTGCGACAGCAGCAGCAGCAGCAGCAGGCAGCAGCGACAGTGGCATCAGGTTTCCATTATTACGGCATGCTGTTTTGAATCATGCATGCATGCCATCCCCAATCCTGCAGCGCACCTCCCCGCAGCATTTGCCAAAATCGCAGCTGACCTCCACACACATACATGCCAGCATTCACAGCCACACCATGCAGCCCATGTGTGTGAGCATGCATGCCTATGTAATCTGCTATCACGCAGCAGCGCACCTCCCCGCAGCACTTGTTGATGTCAAAGTTGCCCTCCAGGGCGCACGCCGCCTTCATACGCGATTCGATGCTGCTGCGCCCGCCAGCCTTGTTGAAAGCCTGCAGGAACGGCAGCAGCAGGCCCAGCATAGCAGCACGGCAGCGAGGGCAGCAGCAGCGATCAGTCCACGCATGTATGTGGCTGCAAGTGTAGGGGCTTGCTCACCTGTACACCACCACCAGTTTGGCGGTTGCTGAAGTCATGACGTGCGCATGCAGCGCTTTACTGCAAGGCTGGGGTTGGAATGTATAGTCAACGCATGAATTACAGGGCATGGAAGGGAGATGCTGCTGGCTGCTGGTGTGCAACAGAGGCTGGCTTTGATGGTACCTCTCAATTCAGCAGCAGCAGCAGCAGCAGCAGCAGCCGCAGCGACGATGGATGGAAGCTGCACAGCTTCAATATGGCATGCACATGCATCCGTTGTACTGAATTCTTTTTTCCCTTTAATTGGGCCGCAGTACTCAAGCATGATCATGCTAGCTGCAGCTACATGCGCTGCTGGTGCCCTATTGATCGCATGGCTGTCTGTGCAACCGGGCGCCAGGACATGCATGGATGATGCATGATGGCAGCTGAGGCTGGCATGCAAAGCACTACAGCACCAAGCATGCAAGTTTGTGGCAAGAGAGCCTGGCAATAAAGGTAACAGTGCCGTTCTGTTGCCTACCTGGTTGCACTGGTCATACTTGCTGCCTTGCTGCATGAGCTGCCGCAGCTGGCGCCCAGCAAGAGGGTGGGCTGCTGCAGCATCCATTGACACTGCTGCAAGCAGCAGAACGCCAGCAAGCACGATCAGAGTAGATGCGTGAGACATTGTAGAAGCAAAAAGGGCTGTACTACTTGGTGAAGTCACAAGAGTGTGCGTTGATGTGTCTGGCAGTACCAGAATTGAAGCTGCTCCGTGCTTTTGCGAATGGCGTCACGAAACAGCGTGGTTATATTCAACGATACGAAGTGTTGTTGAACCCGCTTGCAGCTAAAACGAGCCAATTATCGTGATTAGCATTCTTGGGCATTCCGGCGACGGCAACTGCCCGAATCCGCCGGAAACCAACAACAAGCCCAAGACATTTGGAACAGATCATGGGCGCGGCAGCGACCTGCCAACGTGGTTTTTATGATTTAGCATCTGAGAAAGGGCACCTGATGTGTTGCTGCAATGATACGAAGCCTCACGCTGCCTTGCTGCTGGAGCACTGGGCCGCCCAACAGTTGCACTGTCCAGTCAGCACAGCTGACCCAGCCACGGATTCAATCTCTCTGCCAGCGCGCGCTGTAGAAAGAAGTGGGGGTTTACAAACACTCTAGCCATCTTTTCTGTGGCACGGAAGGCCTGGGTCGTGGCATGTTGCCGTCCAAAGTTACCACTGGAGTGCCTGCAGGCACAACTGCAGCTGGTCAAGGTTCATATGTCTGGCCGACGACCGGCCTCCGCACAGCAGCTCGCAAAGTGATGCAGAAACTTGAGTAGTTTACTATTTTTATCAAGTTGCAGCCCAGACAAGCCACCATGGGAGGAATCATACATGTAACTGTGCTGCAGACTGAATCTGCCGCAGGAGCCTCGAGGCTCCTTGCTGCTGGGTGATCGTGAAAATGGCAACACTGCAGCTTGCTCTTCTGACATAGCAACGTTTCTGGCAGCTAAATCTGGTTTTATTGTTTTGTAGTTAAAACAAAGTCTTCAGCAACTACGGCAGGCGAAGCCAGCCATGGCGACCTGGTCTCATGGGCTGTAGCAAGCAGCACCTCCAGCACCCGTGTAGTCGTCACTGATAGGTACAAAAATAAAAACAAAAAGCGATGAAAAGGCAGCTGTTTGGAAGCGCACGCCCGCGTTGTGGTAGTTTGACAGCCTTTGACACAGCTGCTTGTCTGACGGAGCCAGGGGCTGGACACGAAGAATTCGCCTGCTGTTCTAGACGTAATGCATGTGTAGTGACGTCGACTGCAATTCACATAGGGGCTAATCATGTGCTCGATTTCGTGCGAAGGCATGGTCTGATACTGGTGAGGGGTCTTGTAATCCAACCTGCTGATACATTCAACATATAATCATCACTTCATTTGCGTTTGTACACGACTCCGATCGCGCTGACATCAGATGGCCGCTGTGCAAAATTTTCTGCAGACGGACGGCGAGGCATGGGGTTGCGGTGATTCCGCTGCCAAACAACAGGAAACCCCGGTCTAAAGCTTGCATAGGTACGGGACGGCTCTTGTCAAGATCTCAGTACTCTCGCCTCAGCTTGTCCTGACGCACCAGTGCCTGCTGCACGAGCACGGGATACCTGTACAAAACTGACCCACGCTATTTGAATTGCCTCACGTGCGCCTGCATCGGCCGTTACGTGCTCTCCAGCCAGCAGGCATGCCAGGTCACAGCGGTGACCCCACCCTACCCGCTGCTGTAGCCTGGTAGCACACGTCTAGATGATCACATGCAGCAACAGGACCAGCAGCAGTGGCAGCCAGGCGTACCACTGCAGCAGCAGGCAGCACTGCTGCAGCTACAACTGCAGCAGCAACAGCAGCAGCAACAGCAACTCCAGCTGCAGCTGCAACAGCTGCCAGGCATGGCGCCACAAGGCCTACCCCCACACATTCAGCTGCAGGAGCACCAACACCAGCTGCAGCAGTACCTATTGCAGCAGCAGCAGCAGCTGCTGCTGCATCAGCACCAGCTCCTTGATTCGCAACTGCTGCTGCCAGAAAGCTCAATCAGCCCTGCCCTGCCTTCTACATCCAGCTCCGACCAGGCAGCAGCAGCAGCGGCAGCAGCAGCAGCAGTAGCGGGGGGAGCAGCGCCATCTAGGCTGTTAGCAGAGCCTTCTATCATTGCCAGTGCAGTAAACCGCATGCCATGGGGTACACCTGTGTACCCCAACCAGCTGGCAGGTGTGGTCTCTTCGCCGACACAGCAGCCCACTCAATCGCTGTCATCGCAGTCGCAGGGCCAGCTACAGCAGCAGTCCAACTGGTTGCAGCTGCTGCTGCGCGGGAGTCAGCAGCAGCAGCAGCAACAGCAGCAACAGCAGCCGCAGCTGCAGCTCTCACAGCTGGCCCAGCTGCCACTGCCACAGCTGCCTCCACAACAGCAGCAGCAGCAGCAGCAGCTTGCAGGGGAAGACCCGAGCAGGTTCATGAGCTACCCAAAGCTGCTGAAACTCATCACGAAGTTCCTCAAGGCAGCAAAGCAGCTAAAGCAGCAGCAGCAGCTGCTGCAGCTGCAGCACCAGCAGCCAGCCACAAGCTCAGCAGCAGCAGCTGCTGCCAGCATGACAGAGGCAGCACTGCTGACTTCTAGGCAAGAGCTTGAGACACAGCGGCAGCTGCTAGCTGGTGCACTCGACCAGCAAGTGCAGCAGCTCAACAAGCTGAAGGCAGCGCTGCTGGCTGCGCCAACCTCCACCCAGCAGCAGCTGCAGGTGCAGCAGCAGCAGCTACAGCTTCAGCAGCTGCAGCAGCTGCAGCAGCAGTCGTTTGCGCAGGCGCAGCAGCAGAACCAGCAGGAGCTGCAGCAGCAGATGCTGGCAGACCTGCTCCAGCCGCAGCCCCTGCAGCAGGCTACAGAGCAGCCGGAGCTAGCCAACCTATTCCAGCAGCAGCAGCAGCAGCAGCAGCAGCAGCAGCCAGATACCAGTGATGTGGCTATGCTGTCAGCTGGCACATCTAGCGCGGCCGCTGCCGCCGCCGCCGCTGCTGCTGTTGCTGCTGGCCCAGGCGATGCCATGCACAGCAAAGACCAGGATGCTGCTCAGCAGCAGCAGCAACAGCAGCAGGACTCGCAGGCTGACAAGCAGCATCCATTGCTGCAGGCAGCGCCGGCTGCAGCTGGCAGCGCTGCAAGCGGTGACGTGTTTGACGAGCTCGACAACTACCTCCAAAATGTAATGGACAAAGATTTTGTGACCACGCCACCTGCAGAGATGCTTGGCTCAGCGGCTGACAGCATCCTGCAGCAGGTCGACCTGATGGAGCAGCAGCAGCAGCAGGCTCAGCCCCAACAGCAGCAGCAGCAGTTCCAGCAGCCACGCAGGCTGCAGCAGGGAGGCTACAGCAGTGTGGCCAACATGTGCATCTCCCGTGACTCATCGTCTTCAGGAGCAGCCATGGCCTCAGATCCAGTCGGCGCATCACCCTTTGCCACCTCAAGTGCTCAGGACCACCCGCTGCAGAGCCTACCTTACGAGGAGCAGCAGCAGCTTGCAGATATGATCGCGTCAGCGCTAACAGCACCACAGCAGCAAGCTTCCGGCCCAGCAGCAGCAGCAGCAGCAGGGCGCCTGGGTGCCACTTTCAGTGGCCCTGCTACTGGCTCTCAGGTGCTGTCGCCGCACCTGTCAAGCATGGCTTCTGGCTCAGCTACTGGCGGCTCTGCTGCAGCTGCCGCTGCTGCTGCTCCTGCTGGCGGCGGTGACGCTGCTGGCAGCGGTGGCGGTGTGCTGGTGCCTATGGATCGGGCGCTGCAGGTGTCACTGCCTGTGCCGCTGCCTACTGGGCAATGGTCGATGCCAATGCAGCAGGACGTTTTCATGGCAATTAACCAGCAGCAGCAGCAGCAGCAGCAGCAGCAGCGTAAGCCTCCCAAGCGGAGCCACACTGACCACGAAATGCAGACAGCCAAGCAGCAGAAGAGCGCTGCAGCGGGCAGCAGCAGCCAGCCTCTCACAGACCCAGGCCTAGCTGTCAGTGCAGCGTTCCCTGCCGCTGCTGCTGCTGCTGCTGCCGGTGCAGGGTCAAGCGGCCATGGCGGCACAGGCAGCGCGCTACCGCCGCAGCTGCAGCAGCAGCTGCACCAGCAGCTGCAGCAGCTGCGGCAGCAGCAGCAGATACTGCAGCAGCAGATACTGCAGGAGCAGAAGCGGGTGCATCAGGATGATGCTGCGCAGGCTGCCTTGCTGCATGCGCAGCAGCGGCTGCAGCAGATGGAGCAGGATGTCCTCGACATGTTTGGCTCCTTCCAGCAGCAGCAGCAGCAGCAGCAGCAGGGTTGGCAGCAGTAATCACAGTGCTTGGTTATGCCCTCTGTGTGTTCAGGTCCTGATGGGAGTTGGCTCGTCAACGAGCTTAGTAAACGATGTGCTTTCAAGGTCAGCACATGTGCGTGTGTCTGGCACAAGTGGTGGCTTGAGTTGTGGATTCGCCAGCATAAGCACGCAAGGTCCTGCCTGTATCCACTTGTCAAGGCTGTTGTTGTTGAGTGAGCTGTGCAATCATCTATGCAGCTCAAACGCCTCATTCATCACAGCAGGGCCCTGGCTGTGAGGCACATACCTGATTACCGCGCCTTCCCGCAGAAACCTTGGGAGCTATCGCGTGCTTTCTGTTCTTGCAGCAAAACCTTGCTCTGGCAGCGTACCTTCTGCGCTTCTGCACAGTACATTTGATGCTTTACCTGTTGCAGCATTTCATCTGCTTGCCATTGCTGCATTGACCAGAGCGTTTGGGCTGGCATGCACAGCAGCACAGCCACTTGTGCATCCACATGTAGTGTGTTTTGCCAGCCCTGACTTTCATGCAGCACAGTTGATGCATTTGCGCAGCATATTGAGGTCTCTCTGCACGTACTGTCAAAGCCGCTACTTACTGCCGCAGTCACCATGCCACACCGTGGCGTCGTGACTTCGCACAGCATGGTTTGTCTGACATAACAGTTACTCCAGCATGTTACTTTTGTGGCGGCCGTCATTGCCTGCCCACAGCCAGCACCATCAAAGATAGCCGGTTTCTTGTGCATGGGCATGAGCTGTTGTCATTTGCAGCTTTGACTTCTCTTTGTTGCTTTGACCAACAACACAACACCCGGGCTGGTTGGTTTGTGCTGGGCTTCTGCTGTCTGTTGTAGCTGGCTGGGTTGACACGGCTGGTGGGTTCCTCCCAACTGCAGTTTGCATGATGGGTGTGAAGTGTGATGCTTGATGTGTGTTGATTCCATGCGCAAGCACAAGCATTGCCTTGACTGCCAGCATCATGAGTCAGCTCGACGATTTGCCGCCGCTGATATCATTGTGTCAAGTCACACTGAGTGAGGCTTTGCAGGGTGAACAGACCCACCTGTGCCTTGCCAGCTTCCCTTGACTGACATTTCCTGCATGGTGATCTGGGGGTGATGTGTGTTAGTAGTTGTGCTGCACTCGCATGCACGTACTCGATGTGTGTATTAGTCAAACTTGCCAAAATGAGTGGTGCGGCCTCGTTGCTGCTGCCACACCCGACAACACTTTGCCAAAGCATAGGATGAGAGCGGCACCGCTGCCTTTTGCCGTTGACTGTCCTTCTAGTTGCGATGCGTTGACCTGCAACTGCCATGCCTAGAAACTGCCATACAGATGTGATGTGATGTGATGTGATGCAGGGGCCAGCTGATATCTGCTGTCACATGCTGCATTGGTGATCCTGCGATGCATACTGGTTCGCTGTGGTTGAACATCTTTGTTAGCAGTCAGATCAAACTGAGAAAGACGATGCCTTGCATGGTGTCTCCTGACATGTGCATGCTGCTTGTGTTTGCGCTTGAATACTCGCTGGCATTTCGTGGTATCAAGCTAGGATGTGGCACGGCGTCTGCGCTGACCACTGTGCATGCAAGGGGGCTTGACCAGGGCTGCAGTCCAACTGCAGCTTGTGGTTTGGTTATCATGTGATGCTTAGATTTTGTTGTGTGTATGCTTGTGTATGCTGATGACATCACTGCCACAGAGCTTTTTGTAGTAAGGTGTTTGCAGCTGAGGTGTTGGATGCTGTTGTTTGCCTGGGTTCAAACTTAGTTTGACCACCAGACGCAGCATTGCAGCATCCACAACTCAGCTTGGCAATCACCTCAGCCGCATGTGCATGGCATAGCATAACGTAGCAGTACTTTGAAAGAGATACACTGATGAAAGGCTTCATGTGTATGTGATCTGCAATTTAGGGTGCTTCAAGCAGTACCACCTTAGGGCTTGCCGAGTGCGCTGCTGTGCAGGCTTGACAGCAACTTGGCAGTGCCTTGCTTGTGGCGACTGCTCAACTGCCAGCTACCTATCAGCTGGCATGTTGTGCGATATTATCATGGTGGCGCCTGCTGTGTCAGCAGGGAGCATGCGGATTGGCCTGATAAGCGGGTGGTTTGTGGCTTCCTGTGTTCCCACCAACTGTGCTCCTGCATGCTGTGACAACCACAGCACGACTGGCGGCGCAGGCTGGGATAAGATTTGTTGAGATGGCGGTGGCGTGCTGAAGGTGGTGATCACAGCAGCGTCCAGCGGTCAAACTTGGTCAAACGCCAGGCGAGGACTTGTATCATCTGCAGCGCTCCCGTCAACTGTGCTGCAGAGACCTCTCGCGCCTTGGCTTGTTTGGCCCCGGCCTTGGTGGTGTCGGTGGTGATGGTGGTGATGGCAGTGGTGGTGATGAAATCGAGGAGCAGTGATTGCTGGGCCATCTGGGCAGGCCAGTTTCATGCTATCATGATACAAAAGTTACTCTTATGGTACGAGGAGGGCAGCGCTCTTACTTACTTATCAACCGCACCAGATGTTTATGTGCGGTGAGTTGTTCCTGGTCAAACTACTTTAGGAGGCCTGGGAACATATGCGCTGTGCCGTGGCAGTAGTTGTGGAGTTGCTGTGCCATGTCATAGCAACGTGGCTTGCTGATGGCATGTCTCCACAGCACTGGTATCTTACGTTTGTGGTGCGGGTGGTGCTGGCACCTCATTCTACTGATGTCACCTGTGGACATCAGGCAGAGAGGTTTTGGTATCAGCGGATGGTGGCTGTGTGTCAATAACGTCTGGGTGATCAGGGTGCACACATCGTTGCAGCACTGGCTTCAATGCTGCAATGTGCTCTGATACCTAGGTGTGGTTGGTTGTGCTTTGTTTCTTTTGCAGTCACATGAAACAGGAGCCAGCTGGGAAAGGTTTCACAGTGCTGCTGTGCTGTGTTTGGTGCTGTGCACAGTTGCCAACACTCAGGCAGTATTGGGTGGCTAAGGCACTGTCTGGCTGGTTGGTACCATTGTTCTGCGTGTTGCAGCTGCTTGTGGCTTCATTCTGTTGCTGCAGTTGCAGCGCTGGCTGCCGCTGCAGCAGCAGCAATTGTGAGTTGACTTCCGGCTGTCGAGCAGCCTGCACTACTATCTTACAGGCTTGAGTTGTGTTGCTACGCATACTCCAGCACCCATGAGGTACGTACCTCTGGTTGAAGGGTGCTAGGTTTGTTCCAGCCCTATCTGTGGCCCCAGGCACAGTCCTGCAGGCAGGTCCTGCAAGGGTCCTGGCTGCAGGAAACCTGCCAGGTAGGCATGCTAGGAGGCGTGCTGGGCATTCCTGCAAGAGAGCCGCCTGCAGGAATCATTCCTGCAAGTGGCTTTCTTGCAGGGCACGCCGGCCGCAATGCATGTGCAGGTGTAGGCACAGCATGTGGGCTGACATGGCTCGTTATCATAACTTATGTATCTGCCGATGATACATTGATACATCTACTCTTTAACCCTTACTAGTTATCATTGAGTAGCTTACAGTCGCGGCGTGTTCATACGGCTGTCGCGGTCGTCTGATAACATATGGTGGAGGGGCACTTGCATACTGGTGCATTCACGCTGGCTTCAAGCCATGGTTCATGCGCAGAGCTGTTGAGCAGCATGCTTCCTTTGCAGCTCACAAGGCTTGCCTGTGCCTGAGCTTGCCAGAGCTGTTCTTGCTGAGAGCAGCAGGTTCAGGGAAGCAGGCGTGTTCCGGTGATGCTGCTGCCTCCCCTGCAGGCACAGAGAATCACTGTGACAAGCTCACCACAGCTGAGCAGAAGACTTAGGGTTGGTCATTTACTGTTACATAAAGCATGCATGCCTGAATCACTGACGCAGCTGCTGTTGTGGTGGTGGTCCGCACTGGAGCACTGCTGCTTTGCTGCAGAGAGCATGACAATGCGGCGGCAGCAGCTACAGCAGTTTTGCATGGCACTCTTCAGCCTGACGTTAACAGGCCAGGTGTTGCTTGAGCTCTTGTTTGCGGCAGCAGCCGCCGTTTTGGTTGGCTTGCTGTCAGCCCCGACCAATGGGTGTACTTTGACAGAACCGCGGCTTGGTGCATAAGGATGCCTGCCTGCTGGTGTGCTGTTTGCTCGCTGGCAGGACCACCATATCTATCTATGATTATGCAGGACATACCACAGCAGTTTGCTTCGTGCCTGCAAGGCTTGCAGGAACTTGCGCCGCGAGTTTCCTGCAAGGGTTCACGCATTCTTTTTTGCAACTAGCAGCACTGCCAGAGGTTCATGCAGCAAGGGACTGTAGTAGTCATCCTGGTCACTTGCAGGAACAGACATGCTGAAGGGTAATGCATGCCGGGTTTACACACATGCAACGACAGTGAGTCTTGCCTGCAATTCTTTATAGTGAACCAAAAAGTGGCACTGAGCTCAAAAGAAGCCGCGCGAGCGCCTCAGCAATGTAGCCTTGCGCCGTGAGCCCAGTAGACGGTCAGCAGTGACACTCACACAGCACCCAAACCCTGCTGTCAGTAACACTGTCACAACACAGGGCTCTGCCTCGCCGGCTGGCAAGGCAAACAATCGCAACGACTTTGGTATGAAGGAGCCGGTTTACACCTGCCATCTTCGTGGTTGCGCTGGATATCGAACGCAGCAGTGACTGCGCAGTGGCGGAGACTTTCGACAAAGCCGGCAAAACCCACTAAAAATAATCCCTTGGTTACGTTAGAATGAAGAAGAAAAAGAACGTGACCCCTAGGGCAGTGGCAGCCCCTAAGCATGCTGCTAAGCCAAACCCCTTTGAGCTCAAGGGCAGCAAACGCAAGTTTGATGTGATGGGAAAGCGCGACAAGGAAGGCAAAAAGAACATAATCAAGTCTCGAGAGGAGGCAGTGAACAAGGTAGGGTCACCTGTCCCTGGGCAGCTGCAGCAGTCTCGGCAGCAGCAATGCTGGCAGCAGTGACGGCGGCAGCAGCAGCAGCAATCTCTACAACTTGGGATGTCCAAGACTGTCCTAGTAAAGTACTACATCAGCTGTGATTGGACAATTACGTGTGTGCCTGTCCTCATTGCAACCTGTGCAGCGCAAGAAGACACTGCTGGTGGAGTACAAGCAGCTGCGCAAGGCCAACACCTTCATTGACAGGCGCTTTGGAGGTGCGTGTGCGCAGCTTTTTCTCTTGAATTGCAGCGCTCGTGTACCGATTGTCTAGTCTGCAATTGCCCAGCTAGTTGGCAAGGCTGCAGCCGACCAGGCGCGCAGTCTGCTGTCTCTTCCTCATCCGCTAAGCCATGCAATCCTAGCAACACCTGGCTTCACTCCGCACGCAGCAGTAACTTGTGCCCCTGGTTGTACCACCTCTCCTAATGTAACAATCGCCGCAGTACGTCAATCCTGACATCAACAACACCTGCGTCTGCTCTGCAGAGGATGACCCGCGGCTGAATGAGGAGGACAAGGCTCTTGCGCGCTTCCAAGCACAGCGCATCCGTGAGGCCAAGAAATCCACACGCTTCCACTTGCAGGACAGCTCAGCAGCAGCAGCAGCAGCAGCAGGCCAGCAGCAGCAGCAGCACATGCTCACGCACGGCGGCGTGTCATTAGAAGAGCTTGAGGAGATGAATGCACGGCCCTCAGAGCTGCTTGGTGACCTGGATGATGATCTGTTGGAGGACCTGGTGCAGCAGTACCACTTTGGAGGCGGCGAGGAGCAGCAGGAGGGGCAGGAGGACGGGCAGCGCAAGACAAAGAAGCAGGTGCGGGCTGTGGGGTGCAGCATGCTGCAAAGGATGGATGGCAAAGCAGCAGGTACCGCAACGGGCTGAGAGGCAGGAGTGCTTTGACGGTTGGGTGGTTGGGCTGTGGGTGGGGACGGCGGCGTTGCTTTGTGCAATGCAACGTGACTGAGCTGCTGCCACAGTTCTTCGACATGTACTAGCTAATGGCTGTATGGCAGCACTTTAGCGGCTGCGAGTCTGCCGTTGTAGTTGACGCACATGTCGATCTGCTGTCTCCACCACACATCCTCACAGCCCTCACCTGCATTCATTTCTTTGCTTCCTGCTTGCAGATTTGTTTCTTGTTTGCTGTTTTGATTAGCTTTCCCAACTTTTGTCTGTGTTTGATGGTCGCAGGTGATGGAGGAGATCATAGCCAAGAGCAAGGCAGCCAAGGCAGAGAAAGCCCGCCAAAAGGAAGCTGACGAGGCGGCACTGGATGCACTGGATGACAGCTTCAAGGCCATCAGCGGGGGGCTGGCGGCCTTTGTGAAGCCAGCAGGGTTCGAAAAGTAAGTGCTGCTGCTGCTGCTGCTGCCCGTGCTGCTGGACCAGTGTGTTACTTCTGCATGCTGCCTGACACTGCTGCTGTCGTGTTGCATTTTACTTGGTGCTGATGTTGCCGCCGCCGCTGCTGCTGCTGCTGCTGCTGCTGCTGGGCCGGCGTGTTACTTCTGCATGCTGCCTGGCACTGCTGCTGCTGTTGTTGTGTGTCAGTTCACATGATGCTGATGTTGCCACTGCCGCTGCTGCTGCTGCTGCTGCCACATGCTGCAGGGGCCGCAAGCTCAAAGCAGAAACTGAGGAGGATGCGGCATACGACAGGGCAGCGCGCGAGCTGGTGTTTGAAGCAAAGGGCCAGGTGGGCTGGCTGGGGTTTCAGCAGCAGCCGCAAACAGAGGCAGCAGCGCTGCAGTATCCTTGGTGTGTATATGCTGCTGTCCAGCAGTGCAGTTGCCGTTTTGATCTGCCGGGGAGGCGGCAGCAGCAGGCAGCATTGAGTGCAGCTTTTCCCTTGTATTCACTTTGCTTTGACCACTGCTGCTGCTGCTGCTGCTGCTGCTGCTGCTGCTGCTGCAGGCCAGTGAGCGCACACTGACAGCTGAGGAGCTGCAGGAGAAGGAGCAGCAGCGCCTGGCAGCGCTGGAGGCAGCACGCCTCAAGCGCATGCGCGCAGCAGCCGGCAGCGGCGCAGCAGCTGATGGCGAGGACGCAGCAGACAGTGATGGTGATGATGAGGATGATGAGGATGGTGGGATGGCGGCAGCAGCAGCAGCGCCGCAGGGCGGCTATGCTGCCAAGCGTGCGAGGATGCAGCGGGAGGCCGAGGAGTGGGAGCGGCGGCAGAAGCGCAAGAGGCAGGCGTCCGGTGCGTTGGGGGTGCCCAGGCGTGTTTGCTGCCTGCAGCAGGCGCACCGCCGCCTGTTGGTGCTGAGTGTTGCGATGTGCCCAACACATGTGTCTACACAGGGCTGCATGCTGTCCTGCTGTCCTGCCACAGCTTCCTTGCCCGTGTTCATCGCTCTTCCTGCTACTTGAACCAAACCTTGTTTCTTCCTGTTTATCCTCCATTTCCATATGCAGGCGACGACCTGGATGAGAACTTCGCACTGTCGGATGAGGAAGATGAGGGTGAAGATGACAGCGAAGATGCAGACGGCGGCAGCGGGCTCGGTGCGCGGCGCCAGGCTGCTGCTGCTGGAGACCACCCGCTGCAAAAGGCCTTCAGGCAGGCAGCAGCAAAGCTGGCAGCAAAGTATGGCGTTGAAGCAGCAGCAGCAGGGTCGGGGGATGAGTCAGATGATGATGAAGGGGAAGAGGGGGAGGAAGGGGAGGAGGGCAGCAGTGAAGAGGGTGAAGGTGAACAGTCGGAAGATGAGGAAGCAGGTACAGCATCCGGAGGCGAGGAGGCAGGCGACAATTCAGACGATGCAGAGCAGCAGGGCGCTGGCAGCGGCAGCGATGACGAGCAAGAAGCAGCGGACGCAGCAGCAGCACCAAAGCTACAGCAGAAGCAGCAGCAGCAGCAGCAGCAGCTGGATGGGCCTCTGGACTTGAGCTACACACCGGCTGTGCCTGAGAGCTATGCCGAGTTTGCTGCTCTGGTGGGGGGCAGGCCGGCACAGCAGCTGGCGCTGGCGGTGCAGCGCATCCGCGTGTACAACGCTGCGGCACTGGCGACTGACAGCAAGCGCAAGCTGCAGGTGGGATGGGGTTTGGGGTTTGGGGTTCTGACACATGGCCACATGTGCATGCTGTTTTGAGAGGGTGGGAAATAGCAGTCGAGGCGCGTGGTCAGGCGCGCTTGTGATGCCTGCAGGGTCAGATTTGTGTGTTATTGCGCTGGGCGTGATTGTGCAGTGTGTTTGTGCTGACCACATGTTCGCAATGAGCTGTTGGCAATGAGGATAACACCAATCTCTTTACTCCAAATCACCGACAGGGCTCTCAGCTCTGCTGAAGACACACTTGTCCCTCTTATCTGAGCCAATACAATTCCTCCAGGTGCCTGCAAGTGCTATGAGTGCCATGCATGTGTCTGTGATGCTGTTCTCATTATGCAGCGTGTTTATTGCTGGTTGTGTGGTTGTTGTGTGCGTGCCAACAACATCAAAACTCGGTTGTTGCATGTGTGTATGCGCGTTGCATGTGCATGCGTTGAGTGCTGTCATGTGCAGTGTGCAAGCATTTGGCAGTGAGGACACCAACAATTTTACTCCATACACTGACAGGGGCCAACACGGCCCCACTGCAGACACACTTGTCCCTCTTATCTGAGCCAAAATCACCTGCACCCTGCGCACACAGCAAGGCCTGCCTGTGCCTCGCTCGCGTTTGCTGCACGATAGGACATCTTCGTGCGGCAGATTCAGGCTTAACTTTGTGTCGTGGAATGCCATTGGGACCGCACTTGCCCATCCAGTGGAAAATAGTACACATCACCCCACCCACGTTGCTGCTTTGTGTGCTGTTTGCACCCCCTGCACGCAGGTGTTCTATGGCATCCTAGTGCAGCACTTTGCTCTGCTAGCTGGCCAGCAGCCCTGCCCCACAGCCCACCTGGACACCCTCACAACAGTGCTGCTGCAGCTCACCCCAGAGGTACCCTTCTACGCAGCAACAGTAGCACGCGCGCGCCTCGACAAGATGCACGAGCGCCTTGCAGCAGCACTAGCAGACCCATTCGGCCCAACAACACAGCAGCAGGTGATGGGCTGGCCTGGACCCCGGCAGCTGCTGCAGCTGCGGCTGTTCTCACTGCTGTTTCCTGCAAGTGACAGGAGGCACCCAGTGATGACACCGCTGGCGCTGCTGCTAGGGAAGCACCTGAGCCAGTGCCCGGTTGTGAGCAGCTACACTGCTGCAGTGGGGCTGCTGTGCTGCGGCATGGCTCTAGAGAATGCAGCAGACGCGCAGCGGTTCTGTCCGGAGGTGTTTACTTTTCTGGCAGGCGCACTGCGAGCGTTCATACCAGCTGAGCGGCAGCAGCAGCAGCAGGGTGCGGCTGCTGCAGAAGCAGCGGCAGGAGTTAGCCTATTCACGCCTGGCTTGCTGGCACTCAGCTGCTGCTCGCTTACTGCAGCTGGCAATAAGGCAGGCAAGCGGCAAGCCAAGCAGGCCGGCAAGCAGCAGCAGCAGAATGGCAGCGATGAGCAGCAGCAGCTGCAGCTTCCGAGTTTGAAGCTGCATCAGCTGCTCAACTCAGCGCCAGATGCTGCTGAGTTGAGTAGCGATGAGTTCAAGTTAGCGCTGCTGGGCTGCACTGTTGCAACTGCCACACGGGCTTGCCACCTCAGCACTGGCTGTGGTGTGGCAGCGCCCGAAGTCCTGCAGCCGATGCTGTCAGCAGCAGCAGTTGTGCTGTCAGGAGTGCAGGGCCTTCCTTCAGCTGCTGAGTCAGCACTGCAGCAGCTGCAGCAGCAGCTGCAGCAGGCGTGTGATGCAGTTGTCGCCACACGCCAGCCGATGGTGCAGTCTCAGAGGTGGGTGATTTGGCTGTGCTGCCAGCTGGCGGGCTTTTCGGTCAAACACGGTCAAACATCGCTGTCAGCTTGCTGCTCCCGGCTGTGCTCTTGTGCAGGCCATCAGTGATTATGTGTTGTACTGTAAGATGACAGGTGTTGGACAGACAGCTAGACATGTGCACATGCACTATTACCCCAGCTGTCTGCATTGAAAGCAGCAGTTTCCATAGCAGCTTCTGCAAGCACAAGCCCTGACTATGTTCAGCAGCATCACCAGGCTACCATTACACCCACACCAACACCAACACACCTACTACATTGCCTTGTTTGACTTGTTACAAAATTGTTATTTGTTATTGTTACAACCCCCGCAGGGTGAAGCTGGTGGCGCCGCGCGAGTTCAACCCGCGCTTTGAGGCCGACTTTGCCTTGGGTGCAGACTACGATCCCGACAGGCAGCGCAGCGAGGCGCGCAAGCTGCAGCGGCAGCTGGTCAAGGAGAAACGTGGCGCAATGCGCGAGCTGCGGCGTGACGCAGTCTTCATGTCGGCGGTGGGTTGCTGCTTCGTTTGGTTTGATTGCACCTGCGGAGTCTTGAAACGCGATGGGTGGCTGTCTCCTCGCACTTGGTAAGCCAAAGGTTTGCACAATGACCGTTGTTTGTGAAGTTCCATTTGCTTGCTGGAGCATCATGTTGACAAGATGCATTGTGTTGCTGCCAGGTCACCTGCTGTGTTACATGCTCAGCCACAGTGCTGTCACACGTCACAGGCCGCGCATGCGTGGTTATCAATGGGATGTCGGGTCATACGGGCACCCCTACTGCGAGTCTTGTTATCGCCTGACTGCCTGTTCGCCTGACTGCCTGTTCGCCTGGCTGCTTCATTCTGCATGTTGCTGCGTGCAGGAGCGCGATGCGGAAAAGGGCCGCGTGGATGCGGAGCGGTTGGCCAGCGAGCGCGCCTTTTACAGCGAGCTGCAGGTGCAGGAGGCCGACGCAAAGAGCGGCGGGCAAAAAGGCCTCAACCCGCACCACAAGAAGAAGAAGTGAGGCGCTTGCAGGACACCTTGCAGGACAGCTGGCTGGACTCCTGGTACTGCTGTACACAGCTTTGTGGGCCCTGCTGCATGAGGCCTGCAGGAGCAGGCCAGAGGTTGCACAGCGCCAGCAGCTGCTGTGCAGTTTCAGCAGGGGCAGCTGCTGTGTGGCGACTTGCAGGATCTTGCTGCAGCTGCTGAAGCTGGCTTGCAGTGGTGTGAGAGGGCAAAACAGCAGCAGCAGGGCGGCAGTGGCGTGCACCTGGGGGCTGTGCTTGTGCTGCTGCGGCCCCAGGCTGGGGCTGCAGCAGCTGCAGCAGGAGTAAGGCGCGAAGAGCTGGTTGTTTGAGTCTGTTGGTGGGGTCACGGAATTCGGCGAATCAATTCCGAGATCATCATGCAAGGATATTGAACTGCTGATGGTCGGTTGCAACCTACCTGGTATCGGCACATCCTCCTTGCCACAGCCTTCGCTTCGTGCTAGATTGCTGTGACATCAGCACATCCGTTCCATACTGCTGTACTGACGTTTGTATGAGCTAATTGAAGCCTTGCCAGCGCCGAGCAGCTCCGACTGGCGAAGCCAGCATTAGCAAAGCCAGCCCGGCTGGCCCAGCCCTGAGCCCCGCCTAGAGGCAGTGTCATTTTGGTGCAGGGTGTGGCTATAATAAGTTTGTCTTTCATTGTTTCAAGTGCACGAGTACACAGAGGTACCTGCCAGGCTTGCAATTGAAGTGAATCATCTCTTCGTTTGTAAGCAACCCTGAAAGCGCTCTCGAACAAGCAGCTGCCACTACCAACAATATTTAACAACATGATGGACGCCTATCAGATTAACTTGGTAGTGGACTTCGAGAGGAAGTGGTACGGCCGGTGCAGCCTGGCGGGAGAAAGCAGCGCACCTACCAGCACCGTGCTGCGCAGCAGGTGAGCTTGCTGGTGTATATAATGCGTGATAGCGCTGAAACATGCATGTGTGTCAGTAAGATGCTGCAGACGTGCTCAACTGTCGCAGCTCCCGCCATCCACTGTACACCATCGCAGCAGCTTCTCTTGAGCCCACTGTGCAGCCTGCAGGCAGCAACAAGCATATGTATCGTCGGCTGCAATCACTAGCCTCTTGTTATGCCATTCTTGCTCTACAACAGCTTTGCAGGCAGTCGCCTTTCCCAGCCTGCTCCATTACAGCAACCCAACCGGCTCTGCCTTACCATGCTGTGCCTGCTTGTGTCTGCCCTTACTGCAGTCCCTGCAAAGGCACATCGACAAAGATAGCCAACCAGGAGCAGTCTGCACAGACGGTGCACTACACTCAAGACGTCGCCTGCCAGACTTCATTGTTCCTGGACAGTTCGGAGTCACCCGCCTGCAAGCAGCCGCACCGGGGCAGCTACCTGTCCAGGTGCAGCAGCAGCAGCAGTAACAGTGCGCCCCCTAGCCCCGTAGCTGCACGTCTGTCCATTGCAGAGCCCGGCACCCCTCGCCTGTCTACAGATGGCCCCTTTGCAGCAGGCTCCGAGGCAGGCAGCGCCCGCAGCAGCGACAGCGCCTCAGCTGCTGGCGACGATGCCCCCAGCACAGGCAAGCCAGCAGCGGCACTGCTGCTGCAGCCTGCACTGCTGGCAGCCGTGTATGCTCTGGGGCGCATGGACCGCAGGCGCAGCAGCACGGCAGTGGGCCTGCCACTGCTCAAGATCCGCACAGCAGCAGCCAGCAGCGATAGCACTGCTGAGCCAGCTGCACCCAGCACACCCACAGCGCCCGGCACACCAGCAGCGGCGCCCCCAGCAAAGGCCGCCCCACCGCCACCACCCCCGCCACCAAAGGGAGCGGCAGGCTGGGCCAACACCCCAGGCCTCACACGCCTCCCTGCGGTGCAGGCGAGCCGCGACAGGATCATGCGCACACGCCGCCCTTCAGCAGGGCTCGGCACAGCAGCAGGCAAGGCAGCTGGCATCAGCAGCATCAGCAGCAGCAGCGGGGACGGCAGCTCGCTGCTGGCAGAGCTGAGCGGCAAGAGCAGCCACGTGCAGGCCATGCAGCAGGACCTGGCAACGCGGTGTGCAGATATCGACAGCTGGGCGGAGGCCATCCGCAGTTTTGACAGCAAGGATATGGGGGAGTGCAGCCGGCTGGTGGGCTCCATTGACGGCCAGCTTGACAGCTTGTCTGACAGCGCAGGCGTGCTGCGGCTGTATGGCAGAGAGCAGTGGCCCGGCACCAAGTGGGAGGCGATGCTGGAGGCAGTGGCGGAGCAGCGGTGAGTGCGGCTTGGGTAGCAGCTGGGTTGTGTGCTGCTTGGCAACGTGCCGATTGATGCATGATCTGATGCAGAAGCAGCCGTGAACAGCGTGGCGTGCATCCTATCTGCTCCAATTTCTGCTGTTTGCAATGCTGTCGATGTCCCTCGTGCTGGCGCCAGCCATCACCATCACCCAGCTCACAATCATTCAGCGTGCTGACCCATGACTGCTGCTGCTTGCTGGCCCCCTGCAGGCGCATGCTGCAGGCAGCCGAGGAGGCCAAGCGCTTCAAGCCGGCAGCAGCAGGCGGCAGCCTCAACAGCACCGCCGGCAGCTGCGAGGCTGGCCTGGCCAAGCTGCTGGCAGTTGAGGAGCGCTGGATGCAGCCGCAGCACGGCCCGCGCATCAGCAAGGCCTGCAGCGACAATGGTGTGCCTTTCAAGGCTGAGGTGCCGCTGGCTGAGCTGAAGAAGGCTAGCATGGGCTTTGCGGTTGTCATGAGCAAGGCCAGCATGCGGGAAGCACACAGGCTGGGGCTGCAGCAGCAGCCAACAGCAGCAGCAGCAGGCGGCAAGGCGCAGCGCTGGCGCGCGCAGGCGCCCAGCTGCCAGCAGCGGCAGCAGCAGCTGCTGGGCGACGCGGTGCTGTTTGTGCACAAGGTGCATGGCTTTGCGCGCGGGCTGAGCACGCCGGCGGCGGCTGCGTTCAGGCAGCTGGATGCGATGCTGCTGCAGGTGGAGGGCGGCAGCTTTGTGGCGGATGCAGGCGCGGCGGCTGCAGCACTGTAGCTGGTTTTGATTGTTGGTAGACTGTGGTGACAGATGTTGTGGTGGATGCAGGGAGAAGAGTTATGGTTGGGTTACTGCAAAAGGCTGGCAGCAAAAAGAAATAAGAGTTGTTGCAGATGCGGCGGCAGCAGCATCAGCGCTGCCTGCACAGTTGAATGTTGGTGTGCCGGGTGTCAAAGAAATGAATGTGATGTGACAATTGCTCTGAAAAGGCTGGTGGTGTGGGCGTTGACTGCAAGGATAGGCTGTGATACGTTTGTTGAAGTGGGTGCATGGGCGCAAAGCTGCAGGATTTCATGCACAAGCATTGTACATGGCTCTGGTTGGAGGTTGAGCATGCATCTGATTGTTTGGCATGTGATTGAGTTGCATTGAGGTTGAGGTTGGTCAGCCACCCTGCAGCAGCCCTCTTGTTGCTTGCACAGGCGCTGAGGCTTGAAGTTGGCTTGTATAGGCATTGTGTATGTAGCATGAAACGATATTCAGCAGCACGAGGGTGTGCTGCAACTTGCCCATTGCCTCACCTTGTGGGCTTGGCGTTTAGCTGTGTAACTCGGGTACACCTGCCACCAAATAATGAGGAAACGCAGCTCAAAGCGTCTGGCTGTGCGCCGGGCAGTCCAGCCTGCCAAACAGCACAGACATGCCTCGACCTGGCTGCCGCAGCTCCTGATGCGCGTAATTGGCTTTTACTCTGGTCCTCGTCAGGTGCAGGTATGCCGCAACATCTGGGCCTGGCTGCAGGTACCAGCTGCAGTGCCACTGCTTTGGGCATGCGCGGCCCGCAGGGTTGCCAGTGGATGTTGACCTGGTGTTGACAAGCCTGTCCTGCCAGGCTGGGGTGCATCAGCACGTAGATCAATATTGAGTAGCATTTGTGTGATTTTTCGTGGTGTTTTATGCGGTTCCATGTTGGCAAGTTTGAATCAGTGGCACATGGCCCAAGGAGGCAGTAGCAGGCAGTACTGGTGTACAACGTCAGAGCCTCAAGCCGGTCCTGACGCATTGACTGATCTGCCGAGCAGTCACATCAAAAACATAATGATGAAGTTGCTTGCATTCTTTGGCGCAACTGAGCGTGACTCGCGCGTAGTAGAGAGCTGCAGCAATACCCTCGCACGCCCATGTCAAGAAAGGCTGGTCAACCCCGAGTCGTTGTGATTTTATGTAGCTGATCGTCGCACAACTCCTGTCTATGCCGGTTGGTATGCGAGACGGCTCCTGTTGGCCATCTCCAGAGGTCAGCTTGCACTCGACCTGCACTGACTAACACATCCTGCTGTCAGCATCCAGCTCTGGTATATATTGCACCAACGGCGCCGTGTCCTTGCTTGAGAGACAACCTCACACCTGAAAGGACCAGGTGTGCACACAATCCAGACAGCAAAGGGCATAATTCAAGCCATGCAGTGCGTAACAGCGATGTTTCGTTCAAAGTTGAAGTTACTACATGCTTCTGCATCGAGCTGACCACGCCTGCAGGACAGCATCAGGTCCACATGCTGCAGCAGTGCTGCTTTACCTGCATCTCACCAGAGTCCTGCTGATGCCTTATTGATCTGTAGGTTGCTGCTGGCATACAGCATGCTATGTTGGGACCATCAGCACTGCATCAGACAGGCACCGCAAAGCACAGTAGCACACACAGCATGCAGCGGCAACATAGCTCACTAGGAGCAGCATGGAGCAGCAGCAGTAGCAGCAGCCGGGGCATGCTGTTGAAGCAGCAGAGAAAACATGCGCTGCTGCCAGCAGCAGCATCTGCATCGGCACAGCAGGTTGCACCACTGTCCAGCATTAGCTGCTGCAGCGGTGCACGCAGGTTACACAACCAGCAGCAGCAGCAGCAGCCGATGCTGCTGCAGCCAGCTGCTGCGCTGTTCAGCAGCTCTAGAACTAGCAGCAGGCCGCCGTTCAGCAGCAGTAGCAGCAGCAGTAGACGGACATGCATAAGTTTGCATGCAGTACAGCGTCAGCAACCTCCTGCAGCTGGCAACACTAGCAACAGCCAGCAGCATCAGCAGCGGCGCAGCAACGTGCGCTGTGCAGCATGGGGCAGGCCGCCCTCAAATAGCAGCAGCAGCAGCAGCGGTTCCCAGCCGCCAGACCCATGGGGCCAGCAGCGGCCCCCCAGAGGGGCCTGGCAGGGTGGCACCAGCCCTAGTGGCCTGCAGTTCGACAGCGTAAACGGCTCAGGTGACGCAGAGAACCCTCTGAACAGTTACGATCCATGGGAGGACGCAAGGCCGCGTGTGCCTGCTGGTGGGGTGCCTGCGTACGAGCAGACCGACTGGGGCTGGGATGCTGCTGCTGAGCAGGACTGGGACCCTGCTGCGGGGCTGGGCCCTGAGCAGCTGGCTGACCTGGAACGGTGAGTGGAATGAGTAGAGTAGTTGCTGATGGTGTTTGTTTTGGTGGAGGTGCATGCTTGCAAAGGAGATGTAGGTATGGGATGCTGTGGGCAAGCAATCAGGCAGGGCAGCTGTGTGCTTATGAGCTAGTCAGTGCCAAAGCACTGACTGTGATCAGGAAGACGTTTTGTCACAGCACATGCTGACTGGAGGGTAGCATGTGGCTGGAGATGTAGCAGTGCAGGCACATGTGATCGCATGCAGCAGAAACCCTGCTTCTGTGCGGGAACTTGTAGTGCACAGACCTAGCAGTGTTCACAGCATGCAGTAGGCAGGACAGCAGCAGCCAAGTCAGCAGAAGCGGGCACGGCCACTTGATGCTGCTCGTCTGCCTGGCCAGCCAGCTGTCAGTTCAGACATTCAAACCAGCTGTAACCTGAACCCTGTGTGCAGGGACTACCAGGAGCAGATGGACAGGCGCAGGGGCTCCAGCGAGCCGCCGCGTGACAAGTGGATCACGCCGCTGCTGGACTGGCAGGTGCGCTGGGCACACCTGTAGCTGCGCACACCTCGCCTGGTGCAGCTGCGGTCCTAGCACATGCTATCCAGTGACAGCTGCAAACACAGCAAGGTTGCAGCCACTCTCTTATGCTCAATCGCACACCATAAACTGAAGCAAGTGATGTGACACCCATCAAAGAAGTCACATCTCTCGTGTTCTGCCTCCTTGCCTGCCGTGGTGCAGTCCATCAGCGGCGCCTTTGACCCCGACCAGTCCCGCACTGAGGAGTCCATGGCTGACGAGGCGCTCACCAACAAGGAGGAGTCACGGGAGGCGCTGGCCTTTGCAGGGCGGCTGGTGGCCATCCCCCTCATCACGGGCGCACTGATCAGCAGGGCCATCACGGAGCCGGTGCTCAGCTTCAGCCTGCAGGTGGGCAGCTGGGGGGTGTAAGTTTTTGTCTGGTTGTTGGTCTATCTCATCAGCAGGGCCGTCACGGAGCAGTGCTCAGCTTTAGCCTGCAGGCGGGCGGCTGGGGTTTGATTTTGAAGTGGTTTTGTCTGGTGTCATTTTGCTGGTCTTACTCTCGGCAGGGCCATCACGGAGCCAGGGCTCAGCTTAGCCTGCGCGCGGACTGCTGAGTGGTGTTGTATTGTTATGACGTGTCAGCAGGCCGTTAATCTGAGGTGTTGTTTTGTCATCTGCAAGCGCTCACCAGCGCGGCCGGTGCTTAGCTTCAGCCTGCAGGCGCGCGGCTGGAGTTGTGCACGAGTGCAAGCTTGTTTCATTACCTCGTGACTGTGTCATGTGCGCGGTGTTGTAGCGCTTGTAGCACTCGCTGGCTGCAGCTGGCTGATCTTGCGTCACCTCACCACCGCTCATGTACGCCTTGCTGCTGCCGCTGCTGCTGCTGCTGCCGCAGAACAACCCCAACGCGTTTGCGATGACGGGCCGCCAGAAGATTGAGGGCGCTTCTGCGGTGCACCTGGAGGAGACGCGCGTGAAGATGATGATGGCTATCGGGCAGGCACCGCCCCTGGATGACGAGAGCATGCTGCGCCACCTGCACGAGTATGCGCTGGAGGTGCGCACAGAGGGCTTGAATGCTAGCTGCCCTGCGAATGTGATGTCCGTTACATGGCAGATGTGCTGGATGACGCCAGCATGCTGCGCCACCTGCACAAGCATGCACTGGACATGCGGATTTCGGCATTGGTTCAAACATGGTGTAGATGATGTTACAGAATCCAAGGTGGTGGATGTGCTGGGTGGCGGTCTTGGCGCGATCCTGTTTTGAGGCGTTGCATCCTACCTTTGCCCATATCACTCATTAACACAGTACTGCCGTTGCTGTGCTTGATTTTCTGTTTGCTCTTTTCGCCCTGCAGGTGCAGGAGGAGGAGCGCCAGCACAACGAGGCCAACCTGATGACAGCCGTCAGCGACAGCATCTCCGCCATGGTCTTCTTCCTGCTGTTTGTAAGAGACACGCAGGGCCGCGCAGCCATCTTCAACACACTGGGGCGGCTGTTTGAGGGCCTGTCTGACATTGCCAAGGCCGTCATGATCATCCTGATCGCTGACACGCTGCTGGGGTACCACTCCGAGGAAGGTGTGTGCCAACATGTAGCAGTGATTATTGTGACACAGTGTTTGGCCACAGGGTGGACTGCTTTTGCATCTCTGCCCCTGCTAACTGTGCCTCTCCACATCTTGCAGCTGCTTGGACTGTGCCTGCGTCGATCAAGCAGGGAGGTGCCTGCAATGAGTATGAACTTGTCAATGTGTCACTTTTGTGTTACTTTTAATTTCAAACCGCAGGCTGGACGGGCTTCCTGGACCTGTTCCTGGGCCACTACGGCATTGAGGTGGAGGAGGAGAACATCCTGCTCTTCGTGGGCATCGTGCCCATTGCCATTGACGTGTGGTTCAAGTACTGGATCTTCATCGGTGAGCGCAAACGCAGCAAGAAGCTTTGCACTACTGCAGCAGCAGCAGCAGCTGGAGTTGGCTCTTGCCATTGCCGTGTTTGGCGTCAGCGCTCTCAGCAGTCAGCTGTATTTGCACGGCGCTTGTACACTGGAACAGCAGCATGACCAGAGATTGTTGCTCTAGCTACCTCTACTGCGCGGCTGCTTACATCCTCCTGCCATGCGCACCTGTGTTTGCTGCTGCCCCTTGCAGGCCTGAACAAGATCTCGCCAGGAGCAGTGGTGACCATCAAGCAGCTGGACAGGCACTGAGCCAGCAGCAGCTGGACAGGCACTGAGCCAGCAGCAGCAGCAGCAGCAGCAGCAGCAGCAGCGCCGGCTGCGCTGGCATCTGGCAGGCAGTGCAGCCACATGGCAGGCAGTTGATGATGGCTTGCAGGACAGGATGTTGACAGTTTTCATATTCAGGCAGTGAGGGTCTAGGCAGGGCAGCAGTGGCTTTCTCCCAAGCAGTATTGCTGGTGAAGCAGGGTGTGCAGTGCTGGCGTGGTGGTGGCACTGTACCTCGCAACACGAAGAATGGCGCAGCCGCCACTGCAGCAATCCACAATTGCGTACTGCAGTTTGCGTATCTGCGCAGCTGCAGCTTGCGCAAGTGGGCTGCCTGCAACTGCTGTGACAGGATTGTGTCGGCTTCGTCCAGCACCTAGATGTTTGTGCGACATGTGCTGTTTGATGAGAGAAACAGTAGAGCAGTTGCCAGGCAGGCCAGGCATACAGCAATGGCTTGTGTGCAGAAGCACGGTGCGTGTGTTGTTGTGTTGCTATGTTGTTGAGCTTCAGGGAAGGCAGCGGAAAAGCATCTGCATGCACCGGCACATGTATGTTTCCCCTAAATTGGCTGACGAAGCAGCAATCAAATTATGGCCTGGTTGAGGGTACTCTTGTTGTTTTACCATGGCTCTGCAGTGCCTCTACAGTAGTAGAGGTGTTTACTGTGTTCAAACTATGCCACTTGCCAGTTTTTTGGTATGTGCAGCCATGCGGGTGTGACCAATCAGCACGCACAGCAGGAGGGTAGCGCAGTTTTAGAGGACAAGTTCGCTGCATGTCACCTATGCCGCCCAACATCTTCTGCTGCCAGGTGCCAGCGCTCTGGTTTGTGGAAAGTGTGCGCGTCAGCATCTTCCAATTCTGCTAATTTTTGTCTGCTTGAATTAATCTGGATGGAATGTTGTCCTTGCAGCAGGCCTGCAGGTGTTGGCCCACTATGCATGGTGTGCGTGCTGTGCTGATGAGGGTGCTGAGTTATGCACGGCTTGGTGGGAACTATGTTGACTCATTTCAATTATATAAGTCAGTTTTCATGCTGCTGCAACATCTGGTGCAGCAAATACATGGTCTTGACTGTCTGTGATGCCTTGCCATCAGGCAGGTAGTACTTTCATATCTTTGCTGCGGCCCATTGATGACAAGTCGTCACTGGTAGTTCCAGCTGTGATCGCATCTACCTTTCTAATACACGATTAGTCGTGTTACTGAGTTCACTGGAGTGAGTCCGTACGCTACAGCAGCATAACATGTTCGTCTTTGCTGAAGCACAGTGACAGAGCTACAAACACGAATGCGTTAATCCAGCTGTATCCAGCTCGTCACCGGGTTCTGACCTGATTTTGCTGAACAGGGAGGTTGGCTGTCACAGCGTGCTTTGCTGACCTGGCTGCAGCTGTCGGTTCTTCGACACCACAAGACGCACATGAGAGCAGCAGCGCTATTGCAATGAAGAGCTTGAAGTGTAACCATCGAGATCTTCGAGCCTGTGCACCGGTCAGCCGGACAGCAGCGCTTAAAATCAGCAGCAGAAGGCAGCAAACACGCTCAAGTCCGCTGGGAGCAGCTGACAAAGAGGACAGCAGCACAGGAGTGGTAATGGTGAATCAAGAAAGCAGCAATGGCAATGGAGACGGCAGCAGCAACGGCCAGAATGGAGCAGCACCAGCCAGCAGCATAAGACAACCGCTGCTACCACAGAGCAGCCTGCGCAGCAGCAGTAGCACTCCTGCAAACTGGTCTGACATTACTATATACAAGGTATAGTGAACGACACAGCAAAATCATGTTGCTCTTCTTCATATGTGTGTTGCTTGAGTCTCAAAACAGCACATGATTCCTGGCACGACACCACATGCCCATGTGTGCACGCCCAGCACCTGCAGCAGCAGCAGCGGCGGCAACAGCTGTGTCCTGAGCGGTCGCTTCTGTGATTAGCATAGCGTCTGTTGTTGTCAGCCCCTTGTGCCGGTTGCAGGTTGTATCAGCAATAACACGCAGCACAGCAGACTTGCTTCTTCGGCACACCCCATGTATTGTGCACTGTCACTGGTTTCCATCAGTTCACAGCGGGCTCACTGACTTGCAAACCCCCTGATGTGCCTTCAGGGGGCCAAGCTTGCGCCGGCAGCTGCTGCGATAGCAGCTGGCCTGGCAATACGCTATGCAGTGCCTGTACCCGAAGGCCTCACTGATCAGGTGCGCGGCAGCAACAGGAGCAGGAGCAGCAGCAGCAGGAGTGGCAGGCATTGCTACATATTGCTTGTTTTGCTGAGCATGCTGCAGCGGCTGTTAATGCCTTGGCAGCTGCTGCGACATCCCTGCAGGGACGCTGTCAGCAGTTTATCGCTCCTGCAAGCATGCAGCAAGCAAGCAAGGCCAGGCTAGCGTCACCTGCCACTCCCATACAGCAACGTCAGGCTGTTGGTGTCTCACCGCAAACTCTGCACACTATCTTCTTAGCGCACCCTGTGCCGCACCTTGCCTCTGCATGTCAGGCTTGGTCGCTGCTGGCGCTGTTCGTGACAATGGTGTCTGGCCTTGTGCTGGCGCCACTGCCCACTGGCGCGTGGGCCTTCCTAGGGGCGACAGCAGGCCTCTTGACACACACGCTGACCTTTGAGCAGATGTTTGCGGCTGCAAACAACACTGTGATGTGGCTGGTGGTGGTGTCATTCTTCCTGGCAAGGGTGAGCACAGAGCAGTGCTGGCTGGCGCGGCAGCTGAGTGATTGCCGCATGTTGCAGTGCACTTGTATGGCTGCATGCGCGTTCAGCAGGAGTTTGCAGCAGCAAGTAGCGCTGTGTTGAGGCTGGGACGTACCCACTGCCGATGTAATGTGGAGGACGGCTGCCTGTTGACTCAGCTTGTAAGGACAGATGCACTTTGCACCAACACCGCAACTGTGCTTCCATGCGATGCTGCTATGTTCCTGTTATTTCTGTTATCTGTTTGAATTTCGAACGCCTGCAGGGCTTTGAGAAGACGGGGCTGGGCGAGCGCATCGCCAACAACCTGCTGACTGTGTGCGGCAGCAGCAGCCTGCAGCTGGCGCTGGGCCTGGCAGCAGCAGAGGTGTTAATAACACCTGCCATGCCCAGCACGACAGCACGGGCTGCAGGCATCTTCATGCCTGTGATCAAGTCGGTGTCGCAGGCAGTCGGCAGCATGCCAGGTGCGGGGTGGGGAGTGCCGGGTGGTGTGGTGCACATTGGGGTGATGGGGTGGTGTACAAAGAATGGATACTTGTTGTGGCAGCAGCTGCGTGGCTTTGCACCTTGTAGCGCACACCACCTGATGCCGAGCCAGGTGCTCAGCTTTTGTGGCCGCCTGCTTCGGCTGTCAGCGCTGGCGCTACTTCAGGGTGTTGTGGCTGGCAGGGTGGGGAGCAGCGCCCTCTCAGCAGTAAGACATGTGCTTACAACAATCATGTGTCACTGCCCCCACCGCTGCTGCTGCTGCTGCTGCAGGCGACGAGAGCCGCAAGCAGCTGGGCGCCTTCCTGATGCAGGCGCAGTTCCAGTCGTCGGTGCACAGCAGCAACTTTGTGATGACAGCGGCTGCGCAGAACCTGCTGTGCTTGCAGATGGCTGCCAGTGTGGGCGTGTCGCTGGGTGACCCATTCATGACCTGGCTGGCAGGTTCCAGCGTGCCGGTGCTACTAGGTGAACACAGCAACAGTAGCCACTGTGACTAGCATTTTGTCCCTGCAGTATGCATGCTGCAGTTGGCATGCTGGTAGCTTGTCTCTGGGGACGTACTTGAGCCTTGCTGTATGCCTTGTGCTGCATTGCTTGGCTTTATTGGTGCAATGTATACTCAATAACTTGCTGCTGCTGTACTGCTTCCTACTGCCTGCAGGTGTAGTGCTCACCCCTTGCGTGCTGTACTGGCTGTGGCCGCCCGCCATCACCAGCACGCCACACGCGCCAGCGGCAGCTAGAGCGCGCTTGCAGGAAATGGGGCCACTGTCAGCAGATGAGGGGGTGATGCTCGGTGCAGTGACGCTGGCTGTGGGGCTGTGGGTGGGTGACACTGCACCGGTGACACGGTGGCTGGTGACACTCTGGCTGGTGACACTGTGGCTGGCGACACTGCACGAGTGACACTGTGTTACAAACCGCTGGTCTCGTGATATCGTTTGTGACTGACAAGTTGGAGTTATGGCGCTGTCCATGCCGCCAAGCTTGCTGCATATGGACCAGCAAAATCTTAAACATCAAGCATCTGCATATAAACCAGCAAGCACTTTGACAGTTGTTCTCTGCCATCAATCCCTTTGCTTTGCTGGCTGCCTACCTCGCTGGCTGCCTGTCTAATCTTCCACCCTGCAGGTGTTTGGTGGGCAGCTGGGTGTTGCACCCGTGACAGCTGCCATGTGTGCGCTGGGTGTGCTGCTGGCCAGTGGCGTGCTGAGCTGGCAGGACTGCCTGCAGTACACACCAGCCTGGGACACACTCATCTGGTTCACAGGTGGGCAACATGCCTCACTATCTGCTTTGCTTCACGATGTTGTGTCATGATGGGTTAGGACTGGGGTGATTATTCATTGGGCAATCGCGGGATTGCATGGCAGCCAGACATGTTTTGACAAGGGACGTGGTCTGGCCGTCTGGGACACACTCATCTGGTTCACAGGTGGGATCAGGCATGGGCTCACTGCTCAGCCGGTTATGCATGCTTTCATGGCGTTCGGTCGGATTTGACTTGCGGTTGTTGTCATGTTAGCCACACCAGCTGTGCGCGTGCCGGATAGGGGTTGCTGTTGCTTGCAAATGCACGCCAGCCAACAGAAGCAGTTCCTGTTGGCTGTGTTTCAAAGCCCAGCCAAGCAAGGCTGCAAACCGATCACACCATCCGACAAGCTCACAGAGTACACCACGCCTCTGCTGAACTTTTTCCTCCTGCTGCTGCTGCTGCTCCTGCTCCTGCTGCCGCCGCAGTGCTCGTGAGCATGGCTGGAGGCCTGCAGTCTCTGGGTGTGATCGACCTGTTCTCAGGCTGGGCAGGGGGCCAGCTGTCAGGCCTAGACCTGCCCTGGCCGGCGCTGTTTGCTGGGCTGCACCTGCTGTTCTTTGCCATGCACTACATGTTTGCCTCGCAGACGGCGCACGTGGGGGCGCTGTTTGCTGCCTTCTGCTCGCTGATGATATCGGCAGGTAAGCCTCATCCTGTGTTTGTGGTGTGAGATGAACTGACGGACTTCAACAGTCGGTCACAGTTCATTGGCGAGTCAGCGCAGTGGTTGTAGCATGCTTCGTCAGCTGTCCATTGAGCTGTGATGCAGCAAGTGCTTGCAGCGCCCAGCAGCCGGTGCATCATGCCAGCTTTTATTAAGTCTGCTGTCACCCCTGTTTGCTGATGACCGTAGATGATGAGTACACCGCATTAATGTATGATTCTGCTGTTGTGCGCTGCCTGCTGTGCTGCCTGCTGTGCTGCCTGCTGTGCTGCCTGCTGTGCTGCCTGCTGTGCT
>RWJK01001672.1:136114-241715 GCA_004335835.1 Scenedesmus sp. ARA3
TGCCTGCTGTGCTGCCTGCTGTGCTGCTTGCTGTGCTGCCTGCTGTGCTGCCTGCTGTGCTGCAGGCGTGCCACCTCAGCTGGCTGCCATGTCGCTGGCCTACAATGTGAACCTGTTTGGCAGTCTCACACACTACGCCTCAGGCCAGGCTGCGGTAAGCGAGGCTGCTGCTGCAGCTGTTCACTTACATCCAGTGGATCTGCCTGCATCATGCTGCAGTGTGTCTCTGGAGCAAGGCAGTCATTTTGGGAACCGGTGTTGTTCACTCTAGCAGTGGCGGAGCAAGCCAATCTTGCACAGACTTCTCAGTTTTGAGCTTTGAAATACGCATGCCGCCTCCCTTTGTGTGCTGACCTGCTCTGGATAAGCACCTGCACATGGCTTTCGTGCGTGTTTTTGTCTTGCAGGTTTACTTTGGCGCCGGCTACCTAAAGACTGAGGACGTGTTCCTGCAAGGGGCAGCCTGTGCAGCCGCAAACCTGCTGCTGTGGGGCAGCGTGGGCATGCTCTGGTGGAAGGTGCTGGGCTGGTACTGACCGCTTACGGCTAAACCACGATTGTTCAGGACCCGTGATGGACCAGTTCCAGAGTGATCGGGGCGTACTGGCACTCACAGCTTGTTGCCGGAATGGAGGATTGCAATGCATTATTGTCGGGGTTGTGGGATGTGGAGATGTGTCTGGTGGGTGTACAATAGGTGGTGAGGGGTGCTCACCTGCACCTGTACATGTGGGTTGTTTGCGACACTGTGGGACAACTCAACACACAACACACGCAAACTAGCTGCCAGAAACAAAACCTGGAGGCTTGAAATGTCTCGGTGGCAGTTGTTGAAGGTCACGTTTTGTGCATACACGTACTTTTGGTTGTGGCGCAGGCTCTGCTGTTTTTCTCTCCCTGTCTGCAGCATGTTTTGCAAGTGCCGCCGCGGCTGCAGTTCCTCAGCTGTAGCCACAGACGTTTTGCCAACTCTGGCACGGGAGACGGTTGCAAGTTTTGTTGTCGTTGCTGCTGCAGCTGCAGCCTAATTTCTTTGGTAAAACCTCGCTGTATGACTGTGAGTGTTCTGGTTTCAAGATGCAGCCACGCTCAAGGGATTGCGCGGGAAACTGTGTGATTCTCACAATATGATCCACTGGGGAGTCCATGAGGGCCGCTCGCGTGCATTCATACATGTGCATGCGCTGCAGCGAACGTGCTTCTGGTATAGCTGACTGCTGCTGACAGCACAGCGCCCGCAGCAAACCGCATTTGACGCAGACGCATGCGCAGCCAGAACAAAGGTGCTTGCAATTATGGTGTAATATATTACCCTCGCATTCCAATACTGAGGACTTGCAACACGTTCCCAGTGGAACAGCTGCTAGCAATGACAGAAGGTGACAGTCGAAGGGTCTGGCACACCAAATCACTCATAAGCCTGTGCTTGCAGGCAGGGGAAGATGGAAGCGCTGCAAGCAGTAACTGTACACAGCATGTACATACTACAGAAGATAATGCCGATCACTATAGTCTCACTTCTGTCATACTGATGACATGCTTGCATATGAGGTGTTGAGCCTTGGATGTGGACCGCACCAACATCTACTGTACGCGTAAAAAAAACCATTCCAGCTACGCTTGCCTGCATTTAGGAGCACAATGCAGAACCACCAGAGCTCAACGCGACACCGACCACATGCCCACATTAGTTGGCGAACCAAGCATGTGCAGACTTGCTGCGCCTGCGCCGCCCCATGATGCCGGCAGGGGCACCACTGGCCACTGTTGCAGCTGCTGCTGACTGCTGCCCCGGCTCGCCAGCGCCACCCCCGCCTATTACAGCAGCTGCAGCTACAGCCGCAGCCAGCGATGGCGACGCATCTGCCTTCGCCCACAAGCTGCTGCTCCTGCTGATGCCAAGCGCACCGCTAGGAGGCTGAGCACTGCCACTGCCCAACCCTGCTGCAGCTGCTGCACCTGGAGTGGCAGGCACGCCTTTGCTGTTGAAGCTGCTGGTGGTATGTGCACTCCTGCTGCTCCTGCTGCTGCTGCCAGATGGACACTGTGCCCAGGGATCATCTATACTGCTTGACACAAGCACTCCGCCGGTGTGGCGCTTCTGCTTGTCCAGCAAGTCCATGTAGCGCTCAGCATCAAGCAGAGCACCACCTCTGCTGCCTGCAGTGTTGGCGCGCCTGCCTGATCTTATGCAGCCTGCCCAGTCGCTGCTGCTGCTGCCGTCTGGTGCTGTGGCGCTGCCAGGTGCTGCTGCTGCGCTGCTGTAGTCTTCAACATCTCCCTCGTCTGCTGCTGCTGCATCTTCATCATCAAAGCCCAGCAGCGACCTGTTCACAGCAGCAACAACACGCACAGCCGCTTGACCTGTTGGTACAGTAAACAGCAGCACAGCATGCCTCTGCCTAGCACAGCCAATCAGCACTGCATTACGCTGCAGTAATGGTAGGACCGCCCACACAGCAGATCTGCCAGGAAACCTAGCATGCCATCTTGCGCCACTCACCCCAGCTCAGGCAGTGCTGCTGCCAGGCTCGCATCTGCCTTTGCCCTTGCAGCGCGCAGCACTTCAGGGTTGCCATACCTAGCAGGCCACAGCAGCAGCAAGATACAGCAGACACATCAGGCGTGGCCATACATGTTGCGACAGCTTGTAAAAGCATACATGTTGCTGCTGCAGACTGTTTTTGACACAACATATTGTATCCCCTCAGTTTGGTCTTACCTTGCCAGCCCTCTCTGCTTGCCTTTCTTCTTGGTACTTTTGCTGCTGCTGCTGCCAGCTGCCGCAGCGCCAACCGCCTCAGTCAGCGCCGCCTGCTCCTGGACCAGCTGCTGCAGCAGCTCCAGCAGGCCGGGCACGGCCACCAGGGCAGCCTCCTCCTGGCTGAGCTGCGCTGGCCCTGACCCTGCACTACCAGCACCAGCAGCTGCTGCTGCTGACTGAGTAGTGCCTGCACAAGAAACACCACAATGGCTCATTTCCTGTAAAGCCACTGCCTGATAAACTGAATGGATGGCATGCTGCTGCTTTGGTGAATGCGTCATAGCCACGCCCGTGCTGCCGCAGCAATCGGTGTAAACAGCAGGTAGCCAACATGCACACGGTTCAACATCAACAGCACGTACCACTTGTGGCTGCTCCTGGCCCTTCAGGCAGCATGCAGCCAGGCCCTGCAGATGCAGGTGACCACCTTGTACTGCCAGCGCCTTCACAGCCAGCAGCTGCTGTTGACACTGTAAGGGCTACAGCACCAACTGCAGCCTGCTCTTGCTGCTGCTGTGCTGTAGACCTCCACTGTACTACACCAGCTGACCCTGCTGTACCCACTACTGCTGCTGCTGCTGCTGCTCCAGCACCTGCTGCAGCAGCACTGCTGCTGCTAGTACCAGCTGCTGCAGCTCCGGCTGCACTGCCATCAGCGCCAGTGGCAGCAGCACCCTGCTGCAGTTTTGCCTTGGCCGCCAGCAACTTGCCGAGCAGCGCATGTGCTGCAGCACCAGCTGCCAAAGCTGCTGCATGGTTGGGCTGCTTTACCGCGCTGCTGCTGTTGCTGCTGCTGCTACTTATACTGCTACTACCCTGCACCTGTTGACTACCTGCATTCCTGCTACTGCTGCGCCGGGTGCTAATGCTGTTGCTGCTGCTACCACCAGCTGCTTTGCCTGAAGGGGCATCCACTGACCCTGATGCTGCTTTGAAGGCTGACAGCAATGATGCTACAGCTGATCCTGAGCTCGCCGCAGTGCTGTCAGCACCCACAACACTGCTGCTGGCAGTGCTGCTTGGCTTTGAGTCTATTGTGGTGCCAGCCAGCATAGCCACTAACTGGTTGCTAAGCTGTGCTACATTGCTGCTGATTGCGGCAGCAGCAGCAGCCGCAGCTGCAGCTGCTGCTGCAGCACTGCCAGCAGCATCAGCAGGCGCCACTGGCACCTGCAAGCGGCCACTGCTTTTGCTGCGCTGCAGCTGCGCGCTTGCATTGCTGCTGCTTTGCTGTGGCTGCGGCGGCTGCTTTTCCTCTTCAGAAGACGACTCGTCATCACTGTCGGTGCATACATCATCATCCTCTGCTGCTCCAGCAGTATCAGCAACCAGTCCAAGCGCAGACTGCGCAGCTGCTGCTGCGCTGCTGCCGCTGCCTGCTGCCTGCAGCTGCGCTGAAAGCTCTGCGGCACTGCTGAGCTCGGCTGGTGCCCAGTAGTCCACCAGAGTGCGCACCAGTGCTGCACCCATGTCTTCCAAGTGGCCTGCAGCAGCAAGCACAACGCAGCAGCTGTCGATTGAGGCAGCTGTGTGAGTCGCATTCCTCCTGGCAGCAACTTGCAGCAGAGCAGTGTGGCTAAGAAGGCTATGCATGCTCGTTCGCTGCATGGTGATTGATCATAGTCATCACACAGGTAGCTGCCAGGTGGGCGGCACTCAAGGCACCTCCCCTCCGCGAAATGCTCCGTGCGTCTGTACTTAGCCGTATGCACCCAACCTCAGCCTACCTGTGTTGAAGTGCTGCTTTGCGTACTTGCCCACTGATGCGCCACAGAAGGAGGCCTCAATGGTGTATGCATTCACCAGCCCCAGCTCCCTGAACCCCACCACGCGGCCCGTGCCAGCCTTGGACTTCTGGACCTGCAGAGCAGCAGCCAGCAGCAACACCAACGTAGCAGGCATGTGTTACTCTGAGCAGCTTACTTTGCACGAGCTGTCAACACCGCTGGGGCCAAGGGCATGCCACCATTAGTAATCCTGCTGCTTACTAAGAATTGCATGAGAGTATGCTGCTGATGACGCAGTCAAGCTGCAGGGCGGCACCCCGCACAGCCCACCTTGAAGTTGCAGGACTTGAAGCTGAAGAGGTCTGGTGTGTTGATGTACAGCATCAGCGGGAACAGCCGCTCCAGGCTCTTTGCTGGAACGCCTGCTCGCACGCACAACACACACAGCACCAGAAAACGCAGCCCATCATGGTCTTGATTAAAGCGTGCAGGTTCAAATTGTTGCCGTGGTTTCTGCATGTAGCAGCCAGCAAAGAGTGATGTGCAGCATCTCAAACTGAACACGGCAATGCCCATGCACCGGCTGTCACGCATCACCCACTCCAAGCACCCACCCACCTGGCAGGCCGCCAACAGATCCAGGCACGGGCCAGCCAGTCACATGCGGGACGCTGTCCCTGATTGCCTTCTTCTCACAGCCGTAGCAGAACACACCATACTTGCGCGAGTGGCCGTGCATGTCCACAAATAGCACCACCTGCAGCAGCAACAGCAGCAGCAGTCATGCAGCCAACGCTCACAACATTGCATGCAGGCTAGCTTGAGGCTTGCCAGCGCTTTGGCTCGCTCTGTCTGCCTCACAGAGTCTGCCTGGTGATCCGACAGTGCTCACTTATACAAACAAACCAGAGCTACAGTAGCAGCTGCATGCCTGGCAGCGCACCTCCCGCTCCTGCATGAAGGCCTTGATCATGCCCTTGAAGGCGCAGATCACAGGCTGCAGCCGCGCATCAGGCTCCTGCCACACGCGGTTGAGGTCCAGGCCTGCCAGGCTGCAGCGGTAGTTGCCCACCACCACGCCATCAGGGTTGAGCATGGGCACAACCTGCAGTGTGGTTCAAACCGCACCATTGAGCCCAGGATACAATAGTCAGCCGCAGCCACTTAACCATTTGGGCAAGGGCACAAGTGCACATGGCACCCAAAGATGGAGCCCAGCACAGCATTTGGGTTGTAAGCACATGCGGAGCACCCCACCTTGAACACAAACTGCTCCAGCAGCTGCGCAGCCTCTGCGCTGCTGCCCAGCAGCTGGTGCAGGGCGCCCTTCATCATCCAGCTGGCGTTAGTCTCCCCAGGATGCACCCGCGCTGCAGCAGCAGGAACCAGAGTGCGGCAGACGCAACAGTCACATTACATCGAGGATGGCACAACAACTGGCAACATCACTCAGAAATTCAGTCAGCAGCAACTGTCTAAAATGCACAGTTTCTCCTCACTCCATGCAGCATCAGCATGCTGTCAGAGCAGTAGCATGCTGCACAGCAATGCTTGCCTGACAGCACCACGCCCTGCCGCTGGCTGAGTGGCTTGCCGCAGCCCTCTGGGGCTGTGATGGTCAGCACGTCAACGGCGTTGCCAGCAAGGCTGGTGGCCATGCAGGCACGCTGCATAACGGCCGTGTTGCTGGGCTCCTGTAGGTGCAGGAAACATGCCAGTTTCGTTTACCAGGATGCAAGCTGGCGCGGGCATGGCTGGTACAGACCTGCTAGTACTGCAGAGTACACTGGCTGCAACAAGCCACTACTAGTTAGTAATATGTATCATGCCTGCGAGCAAGCTAGCAGCACAGATTCGAGTCAATGTCCTTTCTGGCTGTGGCACTAAGGCACTCACCTTCAGCAGCACGTACAGATGGTTCTGCAGATCGCTGTACGAGTACGGGTAGCAATGCGTCAAGTGCACCGTGTCGTCCTCATGCGGGAACTCCATTGTGAAGGTGAGCGTGAAGTAGGTCTGCTGCTTGCCGCGCTTGATGCTGTTGGGGCCGTAGTACACATCACTACCTGCACGCACCCAGCCGATACCCTGCAGCAACACCATGGCACGATAGAACACTCGTATACAACCATGCGGCTGTTGCAGCACAACACTAGGCTAGATATGCTGCTACAGTTTCCAGCCTGTGCAACTTTGCATTTGATACGCCAAACGGTCGGCCATTTGCCACATCCTCATTGAAAGTCGCCCAGCAGCACAGCAGCACGCAGCAGCTGCCATGCAGCGCACCTTGCGCCGCATCTGCTGCGCGGAGTGCAGCAGCGGCAGCATGCCCATGTTGTACAGGCTGTCGGGCTTCTGCAGGTTGATGATGTTGAAGATGTACGCCTGGCCTGGCCGCATGTTGCGCACAGAGAAGTAGTACCACTGTGTGTGGCCGCGCGTGTTGATGTCCGGCTGCAGCACCAGGTCATACTCGAAGCGATACACCTGCGGTACAGCGGAACATATTGAGCCATGGTCATCATGGCAGTGCCCGACTTAAACAAGCGTTATTGTCAACAGGCCAGGCACAAAGCTATTCAAACCTTGCAGACTCTTCAAACCTTGCAGAAAATTCAGTACTGTTTGCACAACTGAGCTGCACACCACCTGATGCAGCAGCCTGCCCTTGAAAGGCATGTATGTCATTGCTATGGCTTGGATGCAGCCTACAGGCTGGAACAAATGCCTGGTGCAACCCACACACCTGCACAACACGTCTCAGGTTGCCGCACTCGAACCTGCTCTCAAACACTAGCGTGGGGTCATCAGGCCCCTGAGGCACATACCACGCGGCAGGAGCAGCTGGTTCTGCACCTTGACTACTGTCACCAACATCGCTGCTGCCCGCGACTGCTGCTGTGCCACCTGCAGCTGCATCTTCACGCACACTCGAATTGCTGCGAGTGGTGCCGCCAGACCCTGTGGTCCTGCAGCTGCTGCTGGCGCTGCTGGTGCTGCTGCTGCTGCAGCTGCTGCCAAAGCAAACAGCTGCAGCTGCATCGCTGGCAGTTGCAGTTGCGGGTGGCTCCAAGCTATCATACACCAGCCTGTTCATGAGGCCCCCTGGCTCCAACACCCGCTGCGACTGCCGCTCTGCAGGTGACACACAATACAGCAACGCAAGCGCAGCCACCACTTGAGGAAACATCCATGTAGACTCCTGTCAGTAGTATGAGGCGGTTGCAGGCACTGCCTTGCTGTGACAGCTAGAAGCTACATGCGCAGCGCATATATGCTGGCCGTCGTCTGCTGTTGCCAAACGGTCCTCAAGGTGCCTGCAAGGTGCCGAAGGCATGTGGTACTGTCACTCGCAGTGAACACCGCAAAGCAGACATGCCTGCAGTCACTACTCACGGGCTAGTATCACTTTCGCATCTGGGTCCATTGCTACCAGCGGCTCCGGCATGGGTGGCGGGCAGCAGCTGCCTGGAAACATTGCTGCTGGCGGCAGCACAGTTCCTGCAAGCCCTGACTTGGCTGGCAGGTTTGGCACTGCTGCTTGCTCTTCTGGGTTACCAGGGCGCGGCAGGTACCCAGGCCTGTGCTGAGGGCCATGATCTGGTGGGGCCATGCCTGCAGTAGCAGTGCGTGTTTGTGTGGGTGTGCATGTGTATGCACATGCCTTGTGCTAAAACTGAGGCTGCACATGGGCGTGGCCGTATGCATGATGAGCTGCAATGGCAGCTGCAAATTTCTGCTCGACTTGCTGGACATGTTGACTGACATGACATACCGTTGCGGACTGCCTGCTTGCAGGATGCCAACAACATATATGTTACGCTGCTGACCACATCACTACTTGCGGCAGGGACAGCCGCCGTTAATGCTAGCACAAGCTGCTGCTGCTGGTATATGGGCTCTGCTGCTGTGAACGGCTTACCAGTGGGTCTGCTTTTCAGAGCAAAGCCGGGCTTGCTGCCACTTGGCTGCTGCCCTGATGGCTGCTGGCCAGTACTCAAGCCCAGATACTGCCGGCGGTATGCTGCCACTGCTGCTGCGGCAGCGGAGCTTGCAAGAAGGCTGCTGCAATTCAGCATGGCATAACAGACGACAGCACAGTGCTGAGCATGAGCACCTGCATTCAAGTGCCTAATTTGTGCACCAACGGCCAAACACCGTGGCTAATGCAATTGCTTTTTCTTGGCAGGGCTTGGAGATTGGCACAACAGTATGCTTGCTGCTGGCTACACAAACAGCATGGCAGTTGGCACACACTGCAGCAGGATACAGTACACCCCGGGTGCCCTGTTCACACACCTGCTGCTACTGTTGCTGTCTACAGATGCCTGTGTTGCTGCTGGTGCATTGCTACTGGTGGTCTGACCACCGGTAGGGATGCTCCACTGCGCTTGTTGCTTGCCCTGCTGCGACTCCCGTGCAGCTGCTGTGGCTGCCAGTGTCTCCCCTGAAACAGACAGACACCAAGTGCAGCAACATTACAAACCCAGCCTGAGGATGGCAGCATAAAGCATGCAGCACAGCATACGGATGATGCCAGTGGCTCCTCGCTGATAACATGTTGAAAGAGCACAGCACAGTACAGGGAACGTTGACGCACGTACCGCTTTGCTTTGTTGCTGACACGCAGTACACCTCATCCAGCAGCAAGGGGTCTGTGTTGTTGGCCAATCTGCTAGCAGCCGTTTGCACTGCTCCATTGTCCTGGCTATGCCTCCAGTCTGGCTGCAAGAGCTGCAGCTCACTCTGCATGTCAGTCGCAACGACTGTGATGAGCTATGCTATGAATTCTGCTGCATGCTGCATCAGCTGTGGTTTGAGTTTGCTGCCCAGCTCACCAGCAGGTCTGCCATTCATCCCAAACCAGCTGAGTATGGCTACATGGAACGATGTTTCAACTAAGCGTTTCCGTTAGTGCACCTCTCAAAGCACTCCAGAGGACAGGCAGCAGTGGCCTGTTGTGAAGATGTGATGGTCACATGCACCTGGTGCATGGACAGATGCAAAGGCTGGCAGATATCATATGATACTTTAGTTCCGCTGTTGAAACAAGTGCTACCTTTTGAACCGGCAAGTGATAGGCAAGGTTGACTGTTCCCCAGGTGTCATGTTTTACGCACGTCATTCAGCGAAGGCGGCGTTTTTGAGAGGAGAACGATCTATGTAGGCTGTCAATCGATTTAGTTTGGGTTGGCAACAGGTAACAACCCTGCTGCAACCGTGACCCTTGTTCACGGTGGCACTGGCAGCAGCGGCACGATCAGTTGAATTGGAGGCAGGCGCTGCTATGAGTTGAACCAACGGAATAAGGTTCCACAGTTGCAAGCCATGCAGTCAACACATGATCATGCAAGGTGTGCACATGGCCAAACCCTAGTTGGAGCACAACACTTGATGCAGTGCAATGCATGTGGGTAGGGCCTACCACAGCTCTGAGACGCATTCTTTTCGCGCCATCTAGTATAATTGGCCTGTTGGAGGCGGTTTCCCTGCAGCACAACCACCGATTGCTGTTGCATAACCAGATACCTGGCTCATGCTCATAAGCCGACCACTGTGCACATATGCGTCTCATCAGCTAGCTGATGTATCAGAACACAAACGATATGTGCCTATCAAACCACTGTGTGGTCAACCATGCACCAGCGGAGGTGTGTGAAACGTGTTCGGTATAAAAGTCACAGTCTGCTGTACACTGGTGGCACCACAACGCTTCATATGTGTTGATGCCGTTCTTGCAGCGGCCTGCTACTGCCGGGGCCCCGGCGTGACAATCTGCAGCAGCGCCTGCCATGCGGACACATTCCAGGACTCCACGTGTCGCACCACCTGCAGCACACACAGCATTGCAGGCCAGGCGGCAAGGAGTTGATGCCTGATACAGATTTAAACTTCCGACGTACGCACAATCAACAAGCACAACAGGAAATGGTTCAACATACAGTGCCATGATTACAGCAAAATGAGCAGCTACAATGCAATCATGCAGTGCAAAGCACCATGTGAACACAGCCTACACAGCCAGCCTGTCTCGCATCACTGTGGTCATCAGCGGAGAGGCTGAAACCTGCAAAAACCCGGTAACAAAAAAGATGCCTGCAGACATGGTAAATGATAGAGTCTGCCGTCTGTTGTACTGGCCTACATATCAGGCACGCTGCGGCATTCAACCCACCTTGTTTGCGTCACTGTTGAGTGTGTAGATGGTGCTGCCGAGTATGCTGACGCGTGGCCGCCACGGCAGCGATATCACTGTGTCTAGCGTCCACTCTGCCTGCAAGCAGCGGCGGCAGCAGCAACAGCAACAGCAGCTGTTAGAGAGCGTTTGTGCAATTGCTTACTTAGGTGCTTAATCCACACAACACATGGTGATGTCAAGTGCTACCGCCAAAACACGTGCTGGTTAGCAGCCATCTGCTGGCTCACCTGTATCTGCTCAGCCCCTTGGCTATTTGGCCCTAGGCTGCTTATTGACATGAGCTCTATGCGGGGCTTGATAAAAAACGGCACCAGCAGCTGCAGGTTACGCTTCCATAGGTCCAGCCCTGCTCAGCAGCAGAGCAGCAGCAGCAGCAGCAGCAGCAAGCATTGTCACACTCATGACAGACATGGACATAGTGCAACTGCTAGCAAATGAAAGCAAGGTTGGTTGCAGGACGCCTGCCTGTGCTACATTGCAGCACCTTTAAAGGCCCTGCTGCTTGCACCTGCTTCTGGATCAACTGGATGCATTACACTCGCGTGTCTTCCTGGCAAAGCACAAGCTACCGCAACCCACCAGAGAACTGCACTGTGGGGTCAACAAATGTGCACCCCTGCAGGAGCAACACAGTGCAGCTCAAAGTCAGCAGCCACACCATCCCTCCAAGTACTGGCTCAAACCTGGCCACCAGGCAACCACTGCATGCAACCACAAGTCATGTCAAGCTGTGACGCAGCTTGACTGAACTGACAGCCGCGCTGCTGCGGAGCAGATCTGCTTGGGTCACTGGCCGCTGAGCAGGTAGGCATGGCTTACTGGCTGTTGCGCATGGTGGCACGGGTGTCACACTGGCTGTTGCGCATGGTGGCACGGGTGTCACACTGGCTGTTGCGCATGGTGGCACGGGTGTCACACTGGCTGTTGCGCATGGTGGCACGGGTGTCACACTGGCTGTTGCACATGGTGGCACGGGTGTCACACTGGCTGCTGCGCGCACCTGGTCATAGATGCTGTCATCTATGACACCTGCAACAGCCAGCATGACACATGCAACACAGTTCACAGGCGTGAGCAGGAGGACAATGCAAGCAAAGTCAGCAGTGCTTGCATACCGTAGAAGCTGAACATCGGCAAGCTGTGGCTACAGCCACTGCAGTCAGGCTGTTTGTTTGCGCTGCAATGTGTTTGCAACAGATGTTTGGCACCCTCGAGCTCCTCTGGCAAAGCATTTGCAAAGCACACCACCAGCAAAGTTAATGTTGCAAAACCAACCTGCCCACCTGTCACAAAATAGGCCTGCTGGTAATCCTGCTGGATGCGCTCAATGACGCCCTGCACATCGCCTGCGGCCAGTGGCGGGTTGGGGCTGGGCTGCACTGCTATCTGCTGGTACTGCTGCTTCCTGGATTCGCAGCCGCAGCAGCAGTTGAACAGCTTATAATATAAAGTATGTAACTTGGCTTCACTGCAACTGAACTGAGGGCAAGAATAAATGCAGGTCAGGCTTGCTTACCGTGTTGCAAGAGCAACTGTCTGACCTGGCATTGCAGTGCTAGTCATGGCAGCAGCGCGAGCATGATCGGTTGCGCACCCGACGCCCAGCACCCGCAGCGACTCTGTCATTGCAGACACCAGGCCGCTGACCAGCACGTTCTCCCCTCCTGCGCTTGTCAGCAACCATCAACATGTTGCAGTGGTGTGTGGTTGCAAGCCAGGCCGCAAGCAGCTGATCGTCCTGCCAGCTACAACACCATTGCCGCCCATGACCAACCTGACTGGTGCATGACGACATTCCTGTGATGTCTACAAAGCCTTTGTGTTTGGCAGAGCTGCTGTTGCTGCTGGGCATGGGAGGGTAGGGTGCGCCGTGCTGCTGCTACTGTTGGTGTTCCGGTCACAGGCTTGCGCCCCAGCTGGTGTTGGCCAGAGCATGTGTTGATTGGCAACATTATGAGCAACACAATTGTAGCAAGCTGGTATCGCCAGGTGGGCTCACAAAGACGGTCCAGGACGGCCAGGACAGCAGGCAATAATGCCACCAGTACCGGTAGGCCAGGCTCATAACAAGTTCCAGGACGGTGACACGACTGACAGTGACAACGGCGACAACCCCGGCCATTGATGTTCGGAATCGTTTCATGGGCTTTGGTATTGCTGATTTCAGGCCCCTGTACTTCTGCACACGCCCCTGGCTGTAACCACGACTCCGTTCCGGGCAGGCGTTCCCCTGGCATCTGCGCTTGTACCTGCCGTTGCAGCTCTTTGGAAGGCTTTTAGCGTCTTATTTCATCTCCACCAACGATCTTACATCCCCACGTGCGGCAAGATTTTGCCTGACAGCAGCTCCTATGCAGGCCTTGGGTGTTCGCTGGGTAAGGATACTGTATTGCACGGTACATCCGTGTAACATCTGCCTGAGTCACACTATTGACAGGCTACGCTGCTGTGTGCTGCAGGCAGACTGCAGCAGCAACTGCAGCATCAGGGCTGGTGGTGCTTCTGGCCATGGCAGCAGCAGCAGCAGCATAAGGAAGCCGCTGCTGTCACATGCTGGCAGCAGCTTGACCGCTCGAGCTGGAAAGCATAAAGAACATGTCACACATGATAAAGCACAGCCGAGGTAGGCGGAAATCTTGATAGGGCCAACCTGCGCTGGCAGCAGCAGCGACCAGCAGCAGCAGCAGCATGGTGCTGCTGTTGCTACCATGCGCTGTTCTCCTGCTGCTCGACTGCTGTTGCTGCTACTGCTACTGCTACTGCTGCTGCTACTGCTGCTGCGCGCATTGACTTCATGCTGGTGTACACAACAATGTAGTCACTGTGTCAACAACATGCATCCACACGCAACATATCTGTCATCAGCAAACCACCAGGCTTTGCTCCACTTGGTGCCGCATAACACATCATCCGGTGATTGCCGCCTCTCATCGTTACACACCAGCAGGACCGGCAGCACACAGCGCCACCGCAGCAGCAGCGCCTCCAACAAACCCAGCCGCCGCAGCAGCAGCAGCGCAGGAGGTACAGTCGACCCCAACAGCGCCCCCAGCTGGCCGCAGCGCATGGCAAGCATACAGGCACTGATGACCCGTGTACAACAGCAGCTGCAGGGTATGGATGCGCTGGAGGCCTCACAGCCGCAGCTAGCCAAGGAGCTCAGGGCAAAGGCAGCGGCCCACCTGGACCTGCTGATGCAGCTGGCAGAGGCAGAGCAGAAGTGAGTCGCAGGTGTTGGTGTACGTGTTTCAAACCTGTTTGTGTGTGGGGTGCAAAACATTCTGCTGCGGAGCAGAGCAGCGTCCATGCTGCAAGGTTGATTGTGCAACGGTCGTCGATGTGCTCGCAACATATCATGAGCTGCGCAATTCTGCTTTCTGTCTGGCATACACATGACAAGCTGCTGATGTGCGCGGTCACCACTGCAGGCACATCACTGGCGACTTGGGGTCAGAAGAGCTGCAGCAGATGCTGGATGAGATGCAACAGCAGCTTGATCAAGAGCAGCAGGAGGCCCTGGCTGCTGCTGCACCTGCTTCTGCTGCTGCTGCTGCTGCTGCTGCTGCTGCTGCTGCATCAAGCGCAGCAGCTGCTCAACCCCGCAGCACTAGCACAGCAACTACAGGCAGCAGCAACACGAGCAGCAGCAGCGCCGCAGGTGTTCCTGCAAGCACCGGCTTGCAGGATGATGCAGCACAGCAGAAGCGCAGCGAGCTGCTTGGCTCAAATGAGCAGCTGCGGGCAGCAGTAGGCCGTTCCTCTGCGGACCTGAAGCAGCAGCAGGCAGCGGCAGCCTCAGCAGATGGCAGCAACGAGCAGCTGCAGGAGAGGATACTGGTGGGTGACAGGGTTTGACTGTGTTGACTGTCCTGCAAGCATCACTCAGCAGTAGTAGCTGCCTTATCAGTTAGGCTGACTCTCGGCTTTTACTTGATGTAGCTGGGCCAGCTCTCAGCACAAACGCTTTAGGCTTCGGTGGGCTGCCCTACTTTGAATGATTTGCTGTCACCTGCAAGTGGATTGGCAAACACGACTACCACTGTGGCTTGCTTGTGTGCTGTTTCCTCTGAGATCATTGTGCAGTGACATATGCCGAGGTATGCAAACACACCAAACCTTGTCACCTGGTCAACTTTGTTCAACCCTGCAGGTTTTGCAGGAGCAGCTGGAGACAGCAGATCTCGCCTTGCAGGACAGCCAGCAGATGCGCATGGAGTATGACAGGATGTGCCAGCAAGCATACGAGCTGTCGCGCAAGCTGTCGCAAGCTCAGTCAGCGAAAGGGGAGCTGCAGCGGGAGCTGGCAGATGCCAGGTGCGGCTGGCATGCTGCAGCTGCTTGTGATGAATGAATGGCTGCGCTGGATTCATGCGGAAGCTTGGAGCATCACACAACCCGAACTCCAGCCTGCTGTTCCTTCAGCACAAGTTGTCTGCACCATGAACAGCAGTAGTTGAGCCGCGGCCATGCTGCATCAAGTATCTGCATCTGATGAAGTTTACGGGCTGCTGCAACGAGGCAGCCCCATACTGTTGTGTACCACAAGCTGCACAGCGGCGGTTGCCTGCTGTGCACCCCTCAAGTCCAAGCACTGACTGTTGTCATCTCTGCCACATGCACGGTTGATGCTGATGTTGCATGCTGCCATGCAGGGCCCAGCTGGCTGCTGCAGCGGAGGAGCTCTCAGAGCACCGGGAGCTGCAGATGACACATGACAAGTTGTGCCAGGACGTGTACCGCATGCGCATGATGCTGCAGCAGGCGCAGTCCCATGGCAACGATGTCGCACAGGTGCGATGAGTCACCTCTCCTGCGAGTGAACAGCACAGGTGCAGCTGCGTCTAGCGTGCTTCCCGCGCTGAGCTGCTAGCAACGCAACTCTTCCTGCAAAACTGTTTGCTGGTTGGATGTCAATCCAACTCTGCTCGCTGGTGCTGGTGCTGGCCATCGCTGCTTGCAGGACGCTGCTGCTACTGCCAGCAAGCACAAGCAGGATGTGCAGTGGCTCATGCAGGACCATCGCAGGGAGCTTGCAGAGGCACACAGGAAGAACCAGGAGCTGATCCAAGACACGCAGCAGCTGCGCATGCGGGTGCTAGAGCTAGAACAGCAGCTCTGGGGCGGTGCAGCTGCACCTGCTGCGCCTGCAGCACAGGCTGCAAGCGCTGCAGCGCCTGCAGGCGCTGCTGCAGTGGATGCGGAAGCGCAGGCAGCAGCTGCTGCGCTGGTGGTGCAACAGCAGGAGCAGCTGGAGCTGCTGCAGACTGCTACGCTGCAGCTGACACAGGAGAAGCAACAGCTGATGAAGAACCTGCAGGTGGGCTTGCAATCTTCTGCTGTCCTTTTTGTGGTTGCTGTGGTCGCTCACCTGTGCTGTGGGTGGTCCTGACATGTTTGGGATCAGCCTCTAGTGGCTGAGATGGTCGTTCACGACAGCAACGCGCACACGAGCGGGTAGCTGACATGCATGTGTGACTTGACTCTGCAGGATATGCAGCGGCAGCAAGCAGTGTTGCTGGTGGAGCTGCAGCAGCTGCGCCAGTCTGATGCAGACACAGCAGCAGCAGTAGCTGCAGCAGCAGCAGCAGCACCCGCCGGACCAACTGCTGCAGAGCTTGACCTTATCACGAAACTGGAGGCTGCTGACGAGCAGCGCAGCAGCTTGATCCAGCAGGTGCAGCAGCTCGAGCAAAGTCTGCAGTCGGCGCGCGAAGCAGCAGCAGCTGCAGAGGCCGCCAAAAAGCAGCAGCAGGACGCAGCAGCGGCAGCACTGGCTCTGACACCTGGTGGGGCTGCAGATGCAGTCAAGCTGGCAGAAGTGAAGGCGGAGATGGTGCAGCTGCGAGGCCAGCTGGCTGCAACCAGGTCTGTGCCGAGCCAACCCAGGTGGTGCAACAGGCGCTTGCCCAGCAGTGCTGCCAGCACCGTTGCTTGCTGTGCTGGCGCCTCGCTGCGCATTTCGTTGTGTTGCTTGTGCGATGCTTATTATGTCTCCTCCAGCGTTGCATGCACTTGTAAAACAATTTATGCGTCCATTCGTTATCGTTTCACCGCCCGTTGCTCCTGCAGGCGCGAGCTGCAGCAAGTGGCTGGTCGCGCCGCAGCAGCAGAGGCGGCCCTGCAGCAGCAGGCAGCAGAGTACGAGGCGCGCCTGACACAGCTGCAGGCCTGGTACGGCAAGCAGGCCGTGGTGGCTGGTCGGCTGCGTAAGGGACGGCAGCCTGCGGACGGGTCGGTGGGCTTCACCAACACCAACAGGTGGGAGCGCGGCGGTTGCGGAACAGCTGCAGATACCTAGTGGCTGTGCTGCAATGCATTGCATCATATGATGCTGTAGTGGATGGGAGATGAAGAGCCGTGGCTGTGATTGCTGTACAGGAGGCTTCTTGCTGAGCCTTGCTTTCATAGTGGAAGTGGAAGCGGAGCTAACTTCAAAACCAGCCGTAATATGTTGCCTGCTCTCCATCCCCTGCGCCCAGCAGCAACTTGGAATAGCCTGCCCTCGAAACTTCACCTTCTGTGTTTGGCTGTCACATACGGCATTCGAATTCCTTGTAACAAGTATGCAACAACCTGCTGCCTGGCCCCTGCTGCAGGTTCTGGGTGGGCCAGGAGCTGCTGTTTGACTTCCTGAAGCACTGGGTGGGCCGCGAGGCACAGCTGCAGCAGCAGCCGGGCTTCCTGGGCCTGCAGGTGTGATGCTGTTGCTGGCTGGATGCTGTTTACCTGATGGATGCCTTATGAGCAGAGGCAATGCTGCACATGTGTGTGCACAGCAGAATCCAGCTCCTGTGCCGCATGCGAGCCACTGGCAGGACTATCATCTGGCGTTGCAGCCTACCTTCTGTTGCCCTGCATTCATGCTGTGCACATCCTGTGGTGCCTGGTGTCAGCATTCATCTGCTGTCGACATGCTAGCTACCTGCTTCTGCTAATCATAGCACAGCCCATGTGCTGCATTCAACCACCCTGCAGGTCACACCAGTGCCTGGTGTGAGCGATGATGGCGGTGTGGATGTGCTGGTGGCCAGCCTATGGGAGAGCATCCCTCAGTACGAGGCGTGGCGCAACAGCAGCGGGGCCATCGGCAGCCACCTGCCCAGCGGCACCTACCAGTACGTGCCCAAGAAGGGGGAGGGCTTCCCAGGTGGGTGGGGGTTGTGGCGGCACATCATCCTAAAGGTATGCGTATACATGTGTTGTTGCAGGAAATGCTGTATTGGTGTTGAGTTGTCATCATGCACTGTGTGGTTCCCTGCGGCGCGCAACACCATGGTGCCAACATGGCAGAGGCTGCTCAGTTTTGCCAGGTTGTTATTGAATATAAGTAACAAATGCAGATTGGCAGCCACCTGCCCAGCGGAACTTACCAGTACGTGCCCAAGAAGGGGGAGGGCTTCCCAGGTGGGTGGGGTTGAGGCGGCAATGGTTTAACACAGATTGAATCTTTAATAATATTCGAGCTGGATTATGCGGTCCGCTCTAGTGTTGTTGCTGTTGCGCAGCGGCATATGACAACATGATCAACACCCTGGGGGGAAGTTTCAGGTCTGCCCTTTCTGTGCATGTGCAGTGATGCACCTACTGTATCAACGTACAGCTTGATCAGCGCACAACCTACTGTATGCTGTGGTCAGTGCTGCACAGCACCTTGAGCTGCTGCGCTGCCTGCCTGCTGCGCTGCCTGCCTGCTGCGCTGCCTGCCTGCTGCGCTGCCTGCCTGCAGAGGACTTCATCCCGTTCAGGGACTACGACCAGGCAGTGAATGCAAAGTACTAGAGCACAGGTGTCAACAGGCTGGTGGCTTGGCCAGCATAGCCAACACTGGCAGCAGCAAGATGCGGATGTCCGCAGCAGCAACAGCAACAGCAGCAGCAGCAGCAGCAGCAGCAGAAGCAGAAGCAGGAGAAAGGTGGTGAAGCAGCATTCACTGCGAGATACATTGTTGAATGTCAAGAGTTTCGGCAGGTGCTGCCAGGCGCGCAGGACATCAGCAGTGCACCAGAAATGTGTACGGATGTTGCTGGTGCGCACATTGGTTTCTTGCGCCACACGAATGGCATGAAGGGGGCTTACATATGACTTATGCAAGCATGGCGTTGGTCTGTGTCATGCACCTCCTGCAGCTGCACTTCAACTTCGCATCAGCTGTACAGCAGCTGTACCTAGTTGAAGTTTGACGCTAGGCAGTACACATGGTCCATGCACAGCATAGATGCAGGCACCAACAATCTTCTTTCAGTTGTGGTGGTGCACCTGTATTTCTCAAGTGAAGAGCTGTGCTAGAATGTTGTTGGTGGGAGGTGTTTATCTTGGTTTGACTCATGCATTGGTGCATGTAATGGCGGCTTGTGTGCAGCGCTGCTTCATCAGGTGGCCGCATGAAGTGGATGCAGTCACTGGCAGCTTGCGCCAATGCAGCGTTCGGCATTTCACAGTGACTCAACCCTGGCGACTGCTGCGCGTCCAAGTTGCTTGAGAACTGCATGGCGCCTTACCTGTTGCTTTTTCAGAAGAAGCAGAGCCACCTGCCAGTTCTTGAACAGCCCCGTTGTGGCACATTATGAGGCGGGCGGTGCACAGGGCAAGTCCGCGCAACCTGGTAGTTTGGATTTGGGTCGAGCCGCCATTGTCAGCCTGAATGAGTCTGTGCTTGGAACCAGACGTTTTGATTCCAAGCACAGACTCAGGTCAGGCTTGAAGTTTGGAATGTGTACCAACGGTAGTCGCCATACATTCGGTGCGTGTGGATGCCTCAGGCCAGGCTGGATAGCTGGTGGTAGCCGGCATTGGATCCAATCAAGTACAACACAACATCGTCTTGTCTGCTGCTTGGTGCGTCTGTTCCCTGTCGCATGCTGCGTTCCTTGTTGGTGTAGCAGCAACAGGAAGTAGAGCAGCTGTAGGAGTGACACCGGCGCAAGGATACTCATTTACCCTGTAGCTCGTGACCATAGTTGTTATAGTTTGGGTCCACACTTGTTGCAGTCTCTGGTGTGTGCGCTGCTGGCCTGCAGCTGGCTGAAGAAGTACCCAACAGTCGGGTGACAAGTGCTGGTAGGGTCCGCTGACTACTTGGCGACTACGTCAATTTGTCGCACAGATCGTCAGATGAAGACTGTGCTTCTGGGTGAAGTGGCTGAAATGAAGGCAAGTGGCTCCCTGTGAGCAGTAAACGACTTGACACGTGATCGCCGCTCCAACTCCTCTCAGTGTTCTGTGGATCGCAAGTTACCCTCCAGCACGCTCACAATCGAGGCACAAACAATTTAAACGTTGAATTTGGTGTGTAATTTTTAAAGCCTGCCGTGCCTCACTGCTGGCAGTGGAGTGAGAGTGAGGCAGTATGTCTGGAGGAGCTCCCAAGAAGTCGCTGCTGAGTGCAGCACTCAGCGGTGCACCCACGCCAACAACACCAGCAGTTCCCCCCACTGTGGGGCTGTCGGGGTTGGGCTCGCTCGAGGCCTTCCCCTGCTTGCTGCACGCACCGGACGATGGAACAGCCCTGGATGGCATCGTGGGGGGCATCGAGTCGATGGATCTCAGCAAAGTGCACGTCGTGGGCTCCGTGCCAACCAACACAATGCTGCCAAACGGCAAGCAGCTGGTGGGTGCGGTTCCAAGTTCTGCATGGTAGTAGCAGCAGCAGCTGTTGCTGCTACAGCATCTTGCAGGACTGGTCAGGAGCGCGAGCTGAGCTGCTGCTGCTGTTGGTTGCAGGCAGATTACCCTCTAGACCCATACAGGCGCCGTGGGGGCAAGGAGTGCCTGTCATCAAGCTTCAGCGTCACAAGCCCTATGAGCATGGTGCGTTGCCAAAGTGTGGAAGCAGCCAGAAGTTTGCTCTGCACTTGCTGCTCTTCAGCAGACGGCAACACCGAACATACAGCTGCTGATGGTCACAGACCGCAACGCGTTTGTGATGGCACCAGCAGGTTGCGTGCGATGCAAGACAGCAAGCGCAGCGGCGAAACCCTAGTCAGAGCCGGTTGGTTCACACGCAGCTGCCACTGCAGCAGGAAGCGTGTGGCTCTCCCATCAGCACCCTGCTGCCTGCTGTCTCTCGCCATTCTCTTGATCTCTCCATTCCTGCACGGATCAGCAGCAGGAGGTTTTAACACAAACTCTTGCTGCACTCAAGACTTTAGTAATGCTCACCCTTCCGCCGCTGCTGCTGCTGCTGCTGCTGCTCCTGCTGCGCCAGGGTGAGGATAAGATGGGCCGCATGCTGTCTGGCAGCCTGAGCCAGCACTACGAGGCCGTCATGGGCAGCCTGCCCAAGGGGCTCACCAGCGATGAGCGGCTGCGCGTGAGGCAGAGCGCGCCCATGAGCCCCGCAGTGGGCTCGCTGAAGCAGCTGCCACAGGTGGGGTTGTGTTACAAATGGGTCCGGGGGTGTTGTTGTTGTAGGTGTGTTGCCCAGGGCGGGCAGCAGCAGCTGTGAGCTCGCTGAAGCAGCTGCCACAGGTGCGGCTCGCTTGCTGCTGTTCTTTTAATGGTTTTTGCTGGTATGTTGCATAGGTTCGTGCCTCTCAAGGCAGTGCTGCAGGGGCTCGCTGAAGCAGCTGCCACAGGTGCGGGGTTGCTCTGGCTGTTGTTTCAATGTTGCTGCTGGTTTGTTGTGTGTGGTTTGGTTCCTGATGGCAGACAGGACCAGCAGTGGGCTCGCTGAAGCAGCTGCCACAAGTGGGGCAATTGGCGCAACTTTTACAGGGCACCAGCAGGCACGCACTGGCAGCTGGCAACTTCTGATGTATGGATGTTGCATGCTTTGCTGCTGGCTGTCCTGCACACATGACAAGGTGGGCGCGCCCCCCAGTGAGGGCCGCCGGCTGCGCCTCTGTGCACAACTATACAATTAAATTGTGCCGCATAACTCACATGTGCATGTGTCGAATGGCTGTGCTGGACATACTCTCAGCTGCGCCGCTGTGTGAAGATATACACATACTGCACTGCCTAACCCACATGTATCTGTGTCAATGTGTGATGCTGTGTTTACTCTCAGGACAAGGGGGGCACGCACACAATCGAGGGCCGCAATTTATACAGATAGTGCACCCTGTTACAAACACAGTGTATGTCGGTTTGCCGTGCTGTTTGGCTTTGCAGGACAAGGTGGGCGCGCGCACCATTGAGGGCCGCAAGCTGCGCCGCTCCGTGCTGAAGGGCAGCGTGATCGCCTTCGTCACGGCAGGCTACAGCGGCAAGCGCTTCATCTTCGAGAAGGCCGCGGAGCTGGGGGTGAGCAGCAGCGGCAACGGTAGCAGCAGATGCCGCACACAGCGGCGGTGGCAGCAGTGGCGGCGGCGGCAGCATCTAGCGGTGCTAGCAGCAGCTGCAAGCTGTGTTTGCCTCGTGCTTGCGTGCAGGCTGCAGCATGCTTGACAGCCTATGTATCCTGCTGGTCTCTGGTCACTGCTGCATGCTGACCGGTGTGCTGCCTGCTGCACAACTGATGGCATCTCCTGTGCAGGTGAAGTGCATTGTGCTGGACGGCCCTGACAGCTGGGCGCAGCTGATGCAGCGCGAGGGCGTCATCGCCAAGTTCTGCCCCATCGACTTCTCCGACGCGGAGCACGTGTTTGAGAACTGCAGGAAGGTGCGCTACGCAGCACCTCTGCTGTCCACGTGTTGGACTGGCAGCATGCATTGATTATGGGCTGCAGATGTGGATAGCTGCATCATTACCTGCTGCAATCATACTCGAGCAGTGCAGCAGCCATCACCAGCAGTGTGCACACTGTGCCAAAGGCACACAGTTGTGAGACACACAAACGCTCTTCATATGCTGCTGCAAGCCATCCGCGCAGCACCAGCCGAGCTGGGCGGGCTGGACGCATGCACGCTGTGCACAAAACGCATTTTGTGACACAACCGCTGTGCATGCACGCATGTTGCCCCAGGCCATCCGCGCAGCATCAGCTTTGCTGGGTGGGCTAGACGCATGCACACTGTCAAAAAGCAAGGTTTACCACACCTTTCTGCTCCCTAATGCTGGTGCAGGCAATCCGCGCAGCATCAGCCGAGCTGGGTGGGCTCGACGGCATCACCACCTTCTGCGAGATGGCGGTGCCGCTGGTGGCGCGCCTCACTGAGGCACTGGGGCTGCCTGGCAACACACCAGACGCGGTGGACGCAGCACGCGACAAGGTGCGCCAAGATTGTGGTTTTAGCCTTATTGCAGCTGAAATTTCAGGTCTCTGTGCTCTTAGTCTAGTTGCGCGACTCACCGAGGCGCTGAGCCTGCCTGGCAACACACCAGACGCGGTGGACGCAGCACGCGACAAGGTGCGCCAAGATTGTGGTTTTAGCCTTATTGCAGCTGAGATTTCAGGTCTCTGTGCTCTTAGTCTAGTCGCGCGACTCACCGAGGCGCTGAGCCTGCCTGGTAACACACCAGATGCAGTAGACGCGGCACGCGACAAGGTGCGCCGGTATTTGTGGTTTAAGCCTTATTGCAGCTGCGATTTCAGGTACCTATGCTCTCAGTCTAGTCGCGCGACTCACCGAGGCGCTGAGCCTGCCTGGTAACACGCCGGACGCAGTGGACGCGGCACGCGACAAGGTAGGTGCTGTGCATGCACGTATCTCGTGCCGCAGTGTGGCTGTAGTGCTGAGGCATGCGGGTGTGGTGTGCTGTGGTGTATTTCTGCGTGCCAGTGCGGCTGCGGCTGACGTGCGACGTGCCAGACGTGCAGCGGACACAGCACATGCAGCGTGGACATCGCACACACATCTGTCATGCAGCGCTGTGCATGCTAATGCCTTGGCAGATGCTCACGAAGCCGCATTGCATCTTTTCGCTGCTGCAGTACACAACACGCACCTGCATGGCCCAAGCCGGCCTGCCCACGCCGCGCAACTCGCGCATCAGCGCCCCTGGTGACGTGGCAGCAGCAGCAGCCCATGTGGGTTTCCCCAGCGTCATCAAGCCCGTGTCAGGCGCTGCCAGCATTGGTGTGATCCGCGTGGACAATGAGGAGCAGCTGCAGAAGGCGTATGAGCGCGTGGTGCGGGACCTCAGTAGAGCCAAGGTGGGTGCTGACAGTGCAGCAGCAGCTGTCAAACAGGGTGGATTAGTTGCGGTTGGAATGCCCACTACTGCTTGTTCAGCCTGTTTCCGTCAGTTGCTCTGTAGCGTGGTTGGCCAGGCGCGTTCTACAGCATCCTGTGGTTCAGTTCATTTCAAAGGCGTGGTGCCGTTGCTGCTGCTGCTGCTGTTGCCGCAGGTTGTGGCTGGCGCGCTGGTGGAGGGCAACGAGGAGGACGAGGATGATGCAGCAGCAGGCAACGCGGGCAGCTGGATCAAGGTGGAGCTCATGCTGGAGGAGGTGAGCGCAGATGCGGAGGAAGCACGGATCGCAACTTCAACCTGTGCTTTGACTGTTTGAGGGTGTTGAGGACACACGCAGGGTCAAACGCCGAGCCAGAACCAACAGCACATTAAAGGAGGGGCACAGGTGCACGGTTATCTGTGTTCACATGATCAGCGGAGTGAGCACAGGGTGTGCATGCATGCAGGTGCGAGTGTCAAAGGACTAACTGCTGTTGCTGTTGCTGAAGCTGGCATTTCAGCTCACGTTGTTGCTCCTGCTGCTGCTGCTGCTGCTGCTGCTGCTGCTGCTGCTGCAGTACCTTGATGGCCCTGAGGTGGACTGTGACCTGGTGGTCAGCGAGGGCCGCATTGTGTACGGCGCCGTCACTGACAACTGGCCCACGGTGAGCAAATGATATGTAACATGTGATAACATGTTATGTCACTACCTATGTCATCACAGCATCATGCAGGCTGTCTCAGCACCTGTCAAGCACTTGGGGCAAGCGTGTAGCCTGCATCAGCTGTTGCGCCCTCTTGCATGCCACTGTGCAGGGTCGTATTACGTAGGGGCAGGTTTGATACAGCTGGTTGAAACTCCACAGCTGCTGGGAGTGCAAATACCTAAGCGTTTGTGCGACTGTGTTTGTGCTCATCTGCCGCTTGCCTGCTGCTGCATTGTTATCTTTGCTCAATCACGCATCAGGTGGAGCCCTACTTCAACGAGACCGGCAGCAACTGCCCCTCCATCCTGCCACGTCAGCAGCAGAAGGAGCTGCTGGAGCTGAGCGTGAACAGCGTCAAGGTGATTGGCGGGGGAGTATAGGGGTTTTGTTAGGGGTGGCTGAACCCAGGGCCTGGGGTTGCACATGATGCCTACCTGATCTCTCTTGTGTTGCCAGTGCTGTTGAATTACTTAAGCTCTGGGCCTGCCGCCGTTGCAGGAAGCTGCTTGCTGGCAGCTGTTCCTATTGAATAGACACAGTCGACCGTTGTGGCAGCGTTGTGCCTATGTATGTACTAACGATGTCTTCCTGGCATCTGTCCGTTGTTATGGCACTGTTGCGGTCCAGATGCTGGCTTCAACAACGGGCTTGTTCATCATAAAAGCATACGCAACATTGTATCATTTTGCTTACTAGAGGCCGATACACTGCTGCTGCTGCTGCTGCTGCAGGCGCTGGGGTTCACCATGGGTGTGTTCCACGTGGAGTGCAAGTACACCAGCAGGGGCGCACGCCTCATAGAGGTCAACGCACGCATGGGCGGAGGCCCAGTGCGGTGAGCAGCACTACTTCCAGCAGGCAGCTGCTGGCGTGTTGTTGCGCTGAAACCGATCACTCTGCATGTTTGTATGCTGGGGTAGTGGAGGAGCGCTGCATCTGATGCGGTGATCACTGCATCGCGCTGCATGCACTGCCTGTACCTCACAGCTACACTGCACTGTACTGCCCGGCCATTGCAGTAGTGCCTGTACCGCATGTGCTTGTACTGCTGCAGTGACACCATTCTGCTGGTGTGGGGTGTGGACCTGGTGGAGGAGCACCTCATGTGCATCACAGCACTGTACTGCCTGTGGCTCAAACTTGTACTGCCTGCACTGCCTGTTCTTGCACCTGTACTGCTGCAGTGACACCAACCTGCTGGTGTGGGGTGTGGACCTGGTGGAGGAGCACCTCATGACCAGTGCAGGCATCCCGGCACGCCCACCAGTGGCGCAGCGGCCGCTGGTGCAGGTGCGAGGCTGCTGCAGTGCATTGACAGCATCACGCCAAACCCAGTCTGACTCTTTACTTCATGCTGAGTTTGCACAAGCCTGCGCATGCACAGCTTGCCGTTTGTGAAGCTGCGTTTCAGGCGGCTGTACGAATCAGTTTTACGGTTCGGTGACAGTGTGCAGTATGATCTCCACTCCTGCTGCTGCCGCTGCTGCTGCTGCTGCTGCCGTGCACCCCCAGATGGCCGAGTACAGCATCAACGCCAAGCGCACCGGCATCCTGCGCAGCACCTCCTTCCTGGACAAGTGGGTCAAGCACCCTGATGTGCTGTATGCACGGGCCCTTGTGGAGGCTGGCAGCAAAGTTGTGTGTGTGGCTGATGGGCTGCCTACCTGGGTGTGTGAGCTGATGGTGGTCAAGCCCACCGTGCAGGAGGCAATCGACTTCATCAACAGCATAGAGGCAGACCTGGACATCCCCATCGACCCGCTGCCGAAGTAACAAGTGTTATGACAACTGGTGTAACAAGTCTTGTACCAGCTGGGTGTTTGCAGCAGAAGCAGCAGCAGCAGCAGCAGCAGGAGAAGAAGGCGTTGGCATCTAGCGGCTGCGGCCGCCAGCTGCGCCAATGACATTATGCAATGCAGGGTTGATTGAAGCAGCGCGGCTGTGGGTTGAGGTGCTGCAGCTGCTGTACGATAACCGGGGATGTTGCTGCGGTCAGCAGGCAGGACAGTAGCAGCGGCAGGGCCTTGCTTGGTACGGCTGCTGGTTACGGTCGGCGGGCTTTGAACACCATCAGCAGCTGTTGTTATGATTTGCGATCAGACATGTTTATATAGGCGCCTGCAGTCACCAGTGTTGCACTGCAGGCTGCAGGTTTCTGGGTTGGATTGTGTGACCTGCCAAGCTGGCCTAGGCCTATAATGATTTGGCCTGGCTTTGCTTCATTTAGGTTGCACGCAGCACTGCCTGCATCACTGCGGCGCAAGGGGCGCTGCTCTTACTTGCGTTGCCTCCCCGTTGGCTGCAGTACTCGTGCGGTCCATGCGTGTTTTCTACTGTCAAGTAGTTTGTCTGGCCTCCAAGCAGCAGGCTGTTTGGCTGCTGCCCTCGTTACGCTGCCTTGGCACTGTACACACGGCACGCTGCTTGCCTGGTGCTGAAGCAACGAGTGAAGGTGTGGCATTGCTGCAAGTGGCGCAGCATACAATCAAGCTGCCACGGACGCTGCGATGCCCTGGTCAGCCTCGAGAGTGCGTGGTCATCAGGTGCGCAAGCGGTTTTGCATGGCGTTGGCAGGCATGCGTCTTAAAGTGAGCACAGCCGCACAGGGCCCTTTCAGAGTTGTATTCCTGGCTGTGGCGGTCTCACTGTGTCTTGCATCATCAGCCCGCTAACTGCTAGTTGGTTGGTGAGCTGCAGGAGCATCTGCCAGGTGGCATGGCACGCGCTGCTGCTGCTGCTGCTGATGTGGCCTGTCTATTTGCTGTAGTGGCCGCTGGCATTGATGTAGGCTGCAGTGCCATTGCACCGTTTTTTTATTGTTGACAGAAAAAATTGTGTGCCGGTGGCTCTGCAGTGACGCGGCGCACTGCCAGTGTGTCTGCTGTGATTGCAGCACCAGGTATTGGGGCATTACTGTAGTGCGGCATGATTTCCAGCTGTGTTGTTTGGGTTCTGCCTTCACCTAAACTCCATACAGTAGGTGCCACTGCGGCAGAGGGTAACAATTCAAACCACGGGCTAGTGCAAGTTGCTGCAAGCAGAATCCATCAAAGTCTAAACTTGCAAACACAATACAACATTATACTTAGTCAGATGCTTGTATGAGACCTTGCATTGCTTGTGTGGAAGATTAGTTACCAAGCCTTGCAACGCCGCCAGCTAAGTAGCACCTATCGCGTCGCGTTCTGCTCCTGCTGACAGCTGCTGCAGCCCAAGCAGCAGCCGCAGCAGCACGCGCGCAGCCCCCAGTTGCGCGCCGCTGCCGCCCTGCTGCTGCTGTCTCCTTCGTCCACCCCACTGCAAGCCAGCCTCAGCAGCTGCAGCAAGCCCTCGCCTGGCCAACACACAGCCGCTGCTGCCGAAACCGCGCAGCAGCTGCTTATGCAGTGTAGCGCTTGGCCTGCTCCTGCAGGATGGTCAGGCGCACCCCCTTGCCCTTGGGCAGGCTGATGAGGGGCTTGTTGCCCTTGCCGATCACAAACACGTTGCTGATGCGGGTGGCGAAGCGGTTGCCGGCAGCGTCCTCAATGTGCACGATGTCGTGACCGCCCCTGCACACCAAACACGGCGCAGCAGACAAAGCATGGATGAGGAGAACAGCTCGATTAGCATGGCTCGCGGCCGCAATAGGAATTGGCAGATGAAAGTGCAGCTGCTAGCAAGGTCGCCAGGCTTATGCGACACAAGCAGCTCACAAGACAAGTCTGCCAGTCACTGCACACTGCTCCACAAGCACAGCCATACTGCAGCAGTCTCAAGCTTGTAAAACCAGCAGCAGCTGCTAATCACACAAAACATCGCCGTCCTGCAAACAAGGTTGTTAGGGTTTGTCAGCCGCCGCACCTGTGGCGCTCCTTGTGCACGATGGTGCCCACGCGGCCGTTGTTGTGGCCGCCAGTCACCATGGCCAGGTTGCCCAGGTCAAACTTGATGAAGTCCTTGATCTTGCCTGCAATAGTCAAAGTTTGACCAGAGTTTGACCAAGCATGACAGTCAGGTGTTATGTGCTTGTGAATGTTCAGAGGCTGCCAGGGGCAGAAGGCGCTAGCCAGGCATGCAGCAGCAGCACGTTAAAACTGGCAGTGACGCTAGATGCTGCAGCGCATGCAGCGGTGACTGTGGCTGGGAGCCAGCCTCGTGTCCTGATGGCTGGGCAAGGTGGCTGCCGCTGACTTCAAAGCCAGCAGATCAGCGCCATCTGCTGACACCCAGCAAGCTCCTCCCTGAGCACTTACAATCAAGTCAAACTAACGACTCAAACTAACAACAACTCACCGGTCTCCAGGTCCAGCATGACGGTGTCCTGCTCCTTGATGTCGGGGTCAGGGTAGCGCAGCGTGCGGCCGTCGTGTGTGGCGATGTAGGGGATGCCTCCCTTGCCAAACTGCATGCGGCGCACCTTGCACAGCTTGTAGCTGGCCTCCTCGGGGGTGATGCGGTGCACCACAAAGCGGCCCTTGGTGTCGAACACCAGCCTGCGCAGGAGCAGCAAGTGGAGGGCATGTTAGTGACATGTTTTGATGGCACGTGTTAACAGCATGTTTTGATGGCATGTTCTGATGGCGAGTTACTGGCCGGTGATGCGGTGCACCACAAAGCGGCCCTTGGTGTCAAACACCAGCCTGCAGAAACATGCGGCGTCAGCAGCGGCAGATCGATTGCGTGTTGATGGTTAAACGGTGATGCGGTGCACCACGAAGCGGCCCTTGGTGTCAAACACCAGCCTGCGAGGGAAGAAGCAGGCACAGCAAGTGGAGGACATGTTAATGGCATGTTTCGAATGGCATGTTTGATTGCGGGTGATGCGGTGCACCACGAAACCGCCCTTGGTGTCAAACACCAGCCTGCGGGTGTGAAAAGAGGCAGAGCAAGCAGCAGGGTGAGTTAGTGCAGTGTTTGAGAGTGTGAAACGACCTGTCACACCTGCAAACACTGCACTCACTCATCCTGCAAGTGCTGGGTGCCAGTTGCAGCTCTGGACTACCAGCTACACTGCCAACTGCTTCAACAGCACCCCAACCCACTGCCACCCCAACCCACTGCCAGCAGCCATGCGCAGAGGGTGTGCTGCAGGAAAGGGACAAACCCCCTGCTGCTGCTGTTGATGCCAACAGCGCCAGCCAGCAACTGTCGTTGATGCTTCTGCTCTTGCTGCTTCTGCTACGGTTGTTGCTGCTGGGATGGCGACAGGAAAATCCCTCTGCAACCACTGCAGGAACCACAGCAACCGTTTACTGCTTGCTGCAGCTGCCGCAGCCCCTCGCAGGCGTTGCTGCAGTGCGCCTGTGCTGCTGCTGCCGACAAAGCTGATGGCTGCTGCCAGTCCGCTGCTTCTTGATCCAGCGTGAATCAGAGAAGGCAGCACCATCACTGCCTTTGCGCGCTGCTGCTGTGCCTGCTGCCGGTGCTCGCAGCCACTGCATGTCTGCAGGCAGCAGCTGCAACTGCTGCAATTGAGAAAGCTTCCAGGACAGCTGTCTTCGTTGAAATGCTAGGCCACTGCTGCAGGTCCAGAGCCCATGCCTGCTTGCCATTGCATGCAGAGGCCTATGACAATGCCTGACCACAGCACCCCAACATGCCCCAAACATGCATTACGCCAGCCAATGAACATTCCCAAGCGCGAGCACAGCTGCAAGATGATCAACACACGCAAGAACACATCCCCAGCAGCCAGCATCCACTGGCTGTATCGCAGCGCTGCTGCCCCTGCAGAACCATTTGCACTGCTACACCAGGGCTAACAGTTTGTACTGCTGCACCGCCGCTAATCACCTGAAGTGCTCGTTGGTCTTCTCCAACTCAATGACGTCCATGAAGCCGGCGGGGTAGGTGGTGTCGGTGCGCACCTTGCCGTCCACGCGCACCAGGCGCTGCATCAGGATCATCTTCACCTCCTTGCCGGTCAGCGCATACCTGCGGAGTGAGGCGGATACAAATGGCGCGTGTAGCACTGTTGAGGTGCTTGGTGATGGTGTTGAAGCATGGTGTAGGGATGCATGCACTGCAGCATGCAGGAACAGGGGCTGGCTATGGAGCTTCCCGCAGCTGCTGGGGAGACAGCAAGCAACAGCTAGTGGTTTTAGCTGTTCATACGCACTGCTGCTGTGGACTGGTCTGCAGCCTGCTGCCCTCATGGTCAGCTGGCCGCTAGTGGCTTCGCAGCTGCCCTGCTTTTTGTTGCTATGCATGCACGCATTGATGTGCGTGATCGGCGGCATGCGCGCGCAGCCCAGCTGTGCTCGCAGCCCGGCTGTGCTGCAGCAGCCCTTGAAGGAGCGCACGCAACAGCAGCAGCTGCCACTGCCGCGCCAGCTACTTTGAGCTGCGCCCACGCCTGCTGCTGTGAGCTGCTTATCTTGAAGCTGCTGCGAAAGCCGTTGCAGCTGCTGTTGTTGCATCGCAGCTGCCGCTCGCTCCGGGCTGTGCTGCACCATTCGCGCAACGAGCAGTGCTGCTACTGCTGCACTACGCTCTGCCGCTGCTGCAGTTGCAGTTCCCGGCTGCAACTCCACCAAGCCCTGCTGCCACTAAGCCCTGCTGCCTGAGATATGACTGTGCCTGGTGCCGCTGCACTCACTTGAGGCGGTTGCGCAGCACCAGCAGCAGTGGCAGGCACTCGCGCTGCTTGTGCGGGCCAGGGGAAGGCTTGGGGGCCTGCATGCAGCACAAGCACCCAGATTAGCATCAACAAAGCTTTACAAGCCACCAAACGGCCGATGCAGCGTCCTCATGATGTTGAACGGTGGCGGGTCTGCTGGTGGGCTGCTGCTGTGAGCACCAAAGCGTCTGCTCCAGGTCACGGCTGCTATAACACCCGATCGCTGCTCCAGTAGTTTGTGTTTTGGTTCCGATCCGCACTGGCACTGCGCTAAGCTCCAGCAGGGCGTCGCAGCTGTATCATCTCAGCAGCCGTAGCAGCCTAACCCAGCAGCAGGCTGAGCCGGACTGCATGCGCGCCAGTTGTTTTACTCACGAAGATGCCACCCAGCTTGTCCAACATCCAGTGGGAGGGGGCATTCAGCCTCTTCATGTGCTTCTTGGGACCGCGCACCATCTTGTGGTGAGCCCCTTGGCAGCAAATACACACACAGGTGAATGTGCAGCTTCAGCTGCAAAAGGACCGAACTAGGTGCTGCGCTGGGCCTTAGCAGCACAGGCACTATGGTGGCTCGGGTTCAGGGCTCGAGCCGAATTGCTTTTCATTACTGGCCCAAGCACACGGCTTATGTCTCTTGTTGAAAACGCTGCAATGTTGAACTTTGAGTTCTTGCAGTGTAGCAGTCTGCTTAGTGTGCTTACTTGCTGATGCTGTTCTGCTCAGCTGCCCTGTCGCAGTACACTCGGTGTGAATGAGCCCCGCTGTGCTTGTCTGTCCTCAGTAACACCTTTGTATGCGCTGAGGCATAGCCGTCGCTGATGCTTGTGTGCTGGGTGCACTACCGCCACTTGCAGTGCTGTGTCAGATGATACCAGGGTGAGTACTGGCAGGTGCGCAGCTGGCTATCGCAAGTTTGGCTGCTGCAGCAGCAGCTTGGGGCGGTGTGCAGTACAGCATGCTGCAGGCAAGCATATTGCAGCAGCAGGATTACTCAACAGCGAAGGATTGCATGACCTTGATGTTTACAGCATTCTGCATGCCAATGCCAAATCCTTTCACAGCATCCTGCGAAGGGCGGCATGAACCCACGACCCTCAGAACCAGACGCAGCCGCTGCAGCTACCAGAGCATGGCACCCCCAAATGTGTGTACCATACTACTTCCATCTGCTTTACATGCTAAAAAAACTCTGAAAACTCCATGTTTGTTTGTTTTTAACTCCATGTTAACACCCACACGTCTCCACAGCTTGTTTCCACACCGCAAGCACACACAACTGTTCATCACCACGATCCTCATAAACCTCTGCTCACTCCAAGCACAGTGATCACACAACCTCACCCCTGCGCAAAGTGCTTTAGCTCTGACAGCATGTCACCCTCACACTCTGGTGGTGACCAAGTCATCAGAGCATGTGTTTGCCGCCCCATCAAGTCTTGCAGTTCAAACAACGCACAGTACTTGGCACTGTCGACTGGTCAACGCTCTTAGCACTAGCAGTGCACCATGCATGCATGCCAGCAACAGCCGCGTGTTGTGTCACCTCGACGTGTGGCAGTCTCCATGTCACGCAGCAACGCTGGCTTTTGGGTGCTTCTCGCGCAAAACGCATGTGCTTTGCAGATGACAGAGCTGACGTCAAGCTGCTCTCATATAGCCTGCTTATCTACAACAGCACAGTATGCTAGCGCTGGTGCCGCACCAGACATCAGCCCAACATGACCGCCAGTGTACACGCTCAAACCACGTACTCTGCAGACATGCAGTCAAGTGCCAAGCAGTAAGGGCAAACAAAGTTGGAGCTGCAGCAGCAGCAGCCTCACGCATGATTAGCCGTTGCAGCAACTGATTGCCGCAAGTGTTGTAGAACAACTGGCCAAGCGCAGGCTGAGTGTGCCGCACGTCAGCGTCACAACCAATTTGGCACATACAAAACCAGCAGGAGGCGGCCACAGCCACATGCGCCTGTCCTGTGCTGACAAATTGTCAGCATGAGCAGTTCACACAACACAACGCTCGCACACGCACTGCGCCGAATAGGCCTGCTGTGCTGCGTCATATCCGCTGCAGCAAGCTGCTGGCGACTGAACGCCCACGTGGCGCAGCCAGACCTTCATCAAATGCAGAACTCAGCATCTGCTGTGCAGAACCATCATCATAGCGGTGCCCAAGTGACTGAGCAGCATGCACAGCAGCCTTCTTCAAGGCGGACAGTGGCTAGGAACAGTCAGGCAGGACATGCACGCCGCAGTGCACAGACGAATCAAATGGAACGTCAACACAATGTGCCTTGGGCAAAACGGTCTTCCATTGCACTCCCAGATAGTCAAGTATACCAGCTTTCCACAAACACCTGTATAACAGCACACAGTTTGCGGACACTCCAGGCCCGAACATGGGGTAAAACCCCTGTCATAGACTGCTTCGCGCTCAGCAAGCCTGGCGCTGAGCGCAGTACATTCTGACAACAATCGTGAACGCAGACACTGTTTCTGCCAAAACAACAGTGCACACACGAAATCGGGAGTCACATGCCTGAAGCATCAGAGAATCGTCACCGTCACAGATAGGCAAGCAACCACCTTCCTGCGCTGATGCAGCAGGGTTGGGTTCGCAAAAGCAAGCACAAGGACAGTGCTGGCAAACCCACAACGTCAAGCAGGTCCAGAGAGAAGACTGCTCAATATCTTCGTAAAACCAGTGCTTCAAGTGCTCATTACCATTGCCCATGCCAACAACAGTTGTTCATGTCAGTGTCAGACTATATTGACGCAGAGACGTCTCTATGCCATCAACCTTCATACCCATTGCGCTTGTGAGCGTCCACATCACCAGCACACACGCTCGTATGCACACACTCAGACGCCGCAGGTCCTAGCATGCTCCAGCAGCCTGCTTGGGAGCTGCTGGCACCACCTGTCACTGTAGAAAGGCTCCACTCTTGGCAGCCATGCTGGTTTCATGGCATGCACACACAGCGCCATTGCAAGCCATGCCCGTGGCATGCTGGCAATTGGCAGGCTGCTGCAGTGAGCAAGCCTCGTCACCAGAACAAAAACAACACTGCAAAGAACACTGCAAGCCCAGTAGTTCAGCACAAACCAAGGTGTTGTGAAGGTACACAAGGACGCTTTGCGTTCTGCTGCTCCCACCTTACTACTGCCGCCGCCTGAAGCTTGTGCCCAGCAGCATCCCCAGGCATGCCTCATCTCCAGCATACGTAGGCGTGCATGTCGCAGAGTCGCTGCTGTCAAAGTCAGTCTGGAAGCCTGGCTGCAGCTCCTCCTCGCTGCTGCTGCTGCTGCCGCTCAGAGGGGCATCTGCGCTGCTGCTGGCGCTGCTGGTCATGGGCTGCAGGGGAGGCAGCGCAGGCAAGCCGCCGGAGTTGCTGCTCCTGCTGCTGGCCTTGTCGCTGTGGGCGTTGCTGCCGTAGCTCTGCAGCAGCTCGTCTGCTGCCCTGGCGGGTGCAAGCGTGCCCTGGTGAGCCTTGAGCAGCAACTCCTGCTGCAGCTGGCGCCGTGCGTTGGCAAACTGCTGCTGCATGGGTGACTTGCTCTGCAGCAGTGCTGCGGTGTGATGGTGGTTCTGCCCCACATGGTACCAACTGCAGCGGCATTGGCAGCAGCAGCAACAGAACCAGTGCAAGGTATGCAGACGACTCGTCCGAGCAGCTATCATACACTGGCTAATGATGAACTTTCACTTGCTTGCCGTTGCATCATTCAAGCTAGATACGTTGCTCGTGCTGCACCTGCATCTGACGCACGAAGAATTGAAAGAGCTGCTGCTGCCACCAGTCTTCAAATACGCTTTGTTGCAACTTACTGCCTGTGTTGCTTCTGCTTCATGTAGGTTGGCCCGTATGCTGTGCAAACCTCTATGTCTGGCACGCAGGAACTTCTGCGCCTGTAGGTACCAGTGGCCTGGCCGACAGCCTCATACAGCACCTGCAGGAACCAGGAAACAATTTGATGCTGCATGCAAAATACCAGGAAATCCGCGGGGATTTGTACCTATGCGCATGTTCAAGTGCTCTGGATGCCGTGCTGTGGCACTGCCAGCTGGTGCCCCAGGCCCTGCTGTTGCTGCTTCACAAGCATTTCACCTGATGTCAAACTGTGCATGCTGCTGCCACTCACCTCTGTGTCAGGTATCTTGCACATTCTGGCCACAGCTGCCACTTTCTGCAATTGCACAGGAAGCCGTCTGTCAAAGATGCAAGACGGTGCGCCAGTGCAGGTGCAGCCAGCATTGCAGATGCTACTGCTTGTCATGCTGCTGTCCACGCAAACTGCCACACATCATGCACTTCCGGGAGTTTCTGAAATCAATGGCACTTGACATTGCTCAAGCAGAAACTACACACGACAGCGACAGTGCCATCAGAAGGGCGAGCGGGGAAGCGCGCGCAATCAGCTCTAGCTCTATCTTGCAGCTGCACTCACTGTAGCAAAGCTTCCAATGTCCCCTGTGTCGTGCTCTCCATCATCAGCGCATCCGTTCGTGTTCAGTGCGCTTGCAGCTTTTCTGATGTGTGAAGTCACCTCCTGCCTCATTGCTCTATGGCTGCACTGACACAGCAACGAAGCTATTACAGTTGTAAACGCTCAATAGCTTTAGTTGAAATGGTAATCTGCTAGCCTAATGCTGCTTTGGCCGACTGTGCTCCGTATCTGCTATGACGCAAGTGGTCCCGAGTCAGTAGACGACAAAAGCTGAACGTGAAAACGATTGTGCAAACTTGACAAGAGCTCTTCAGCACCAATTGAAGCAGAGGATGCCGTGCGGTCTTGTTTCTGGCATGTAACTGTTCTTTTAGTCACGGTCCAACACTGATGACCGTTTAAGCAATCAGCCGTAGCATCGCAAAGGCGATGATGCCTGACTGGTTGACCATTGCTGCTTTCGGACATACAGATCGCGATCTCCTCATTCAACACACGATCCCCTGCATTGACTACCACTCCAGAACCAACAGCACCACTCCTGCCAGGCTGGCTCGCATGCCAAGCACAATCAGCATCATCATCATGTTACCAACGCACCAAATGCTGTCCCTGGTGTGTGAGGCTCCCATATGCGACATTGCCAGCATTGCACGAAGACACAAAGAGCGTGCCAAAACACAGAAGGCAACCGGGCTACAGTCCGGCAGGCGATGTTTCCTAGAAAGAGCTGGGAGGTGTGATGCTCTGGCAAACATACAGAAAGTTGTGCAGATGACACGCCATCCTTGTCCAGTGACTGCCATTGCTGTTTACTACCATCCAAGGCTAACGTGCCACGGGCATTGCAGCACCAACGGCAGACAAGACCCTGCTCTACGCACATTCACATGCATGCTGCATACACGACGCGGCCACGCCCAGCGCTGCTGCACCAACATGCGCTCACCAAGCGCGCCTGCGTCCCAAACCACAAGCTCAACAACCACCGTGCACAGTGGTACACTACGACTTCCACAGCGCCCCTGCTGCGCCGCTGCAAGCACCAGCCAGCTCATCTCGAGGCAGGCGTAGGCAGCTCGCCGAACGTTGCTGCAAGCTTAGTGCCTGGGATGAAGTCCCGCTTCACGCCTGCCTGCGTGATGGTCACTGTGCGCACGCAGCCGCCCGAGGAGGCATCACGCGCAATGGCGTGTGTCAGCGCCTTGACCACAAAGGCGCGCGCCTCCTCCTCAGTGAAGTCGTCCCGCCAGTACTTGTCGCACCAGCCTGCGACAAAAGGATGTCATACAAAGGATTAACAGCACAAAGATCATGTATATTGGTTCAGGACAAGAAAGTGAGCAATACCACGAGCAGTGGCTAACACGTGCAGCACCACGAAGGCAGTGCTGCTGCTGTTTGCGTGAATAGCATGTGAGCGCAAAGCGCTGGTGTGCGCGTGCTTTGGTGATATGTGCACTCGCATGTACGCCAACACATTGCAGCACTTGAAGCTGCTGGCCAGCCCCATGCACACCCACTATGCACTTGCAGGCACTCTGACCGCAACACAGCCTCTCCTGCAAGGTGCAGCAGCAGCGGCAGCTACAGCCCCTTCACTACAAGCATGGCAAGCTCATAGTCATGTGTGCAGCTGCCGCACCTGTGATGTATGCTGAGCCGCTGCCTCCAATTGTGTATGGCACCTTCAGCAGTGTGCCTCCCAGCGGGATGGCATACACGCTGCCGCCGCCCTGCTTGTCCCAGCCTGCACATCGACCAGCAAGCGCCATGGACCGCATTACACAGCGAGCAGCATGAGCAGAGCAGCACAGGTTGCTGCTGCCCTTGTGCACAGCTGCTGTTGTGTGTATCAAGCTGCTGCTGCTGCTTGAGATGTATAAAAGGAAGCGAGCCCCATCAGACGGCGCCTGCTGCTTCCAAGCAAAGCAGCCACGCCAATGGTTTACACACGGCCCAGTGCGTCACACCAGCAGCTGCGCTGTACTGCGTAACTGCCTATTCTAGGGCGTCTACCGAGTTGCTGACGACACCTCCCCGCTGCTCAGTACTGTATCTGGCTGCTGCTGCCGCTGCACATGCAGTGTGTTGCAGGGCCATATGCACTTGCACATCACTGCTGCTGTTGCTGCTGCAACCGCCCAAGCGCATCACCTGCTATGATCAGCCCCGCCTGCAGCATGTTCTTGTTGTTATATGACAGCTGCATCGCCAGGTTGGCTGCTGTGCTCACATCCACCGGCCCGTTCTTCTCTGCCTGGTGCTCTGCTATCCTGCAAGCACGAGCCAAGCAGCACGCAAACACCTTGTTAGGCCCTTGCAAAATACAGCAATGTGCAGACAGCAACAGGTTCTGCAGCTGCCGAGCTGCTTGGTTCCTATAAAACATACAATGAGAATGTTCGTCAACCTGCGGCCAGCAGAACGAAAAGATGACATGTGCAGGTGTGTGCGACGCGGCATGCTTGCTGCACTGGTACATAGTGTTGCTCGCTGGGCAGTGTACTGCGCCTTGCATGCAGGCACGTAGCACTTGCTAGCATAAACACGGAGGCCAGCCGCAAACTTGCTGATCTGCTTGCTTTTGCTGCGCTTGCACAGTTGCAGCAACTGCCATGCTGCTCCCCAAGCACAACAGCACGAAGCTGGCAGTGTATAGCCTGGTTGAACTTGTGGAGCCACAAGAGCCTTGTGGTTTCAACTGCCAAAATTTAAGCTGCTCTTGTGGCTGCTCACAACCCTGCAGTGAAGTACAACAGCGCTGCATTACACATGCAGACTCACCAGTACTGTACGTAGCTGGCAATGGCTTGTGTGTCGCTGGCTGAGCCTGATCTGCACAGGTAGACTGTGTCTGCCAGTGGTGTGATCTTGTCCTGCACCCTATTAGCTACATAGCTGCCGCTGCTTGTCCTTGAATCAGCTCCAAGCACGACACCTCCTTTGAAGCTGACTGCTATGATGGATGTGCCCAAGGATATGTCCTGCATGTAAGACTGCGTGACATCGTAGTCCGCCATGCTGCTACGCTGCTGCTTTTGTGTGCTGGAGGGCCGAGAGGCTATATGCGACGGAGTTGGACCAGGCACGAAGCAACTGAATGGTGACCAGCAAACTGCTTGCGCTTCTGGTGACAAAAAGCTTGATCTGGTTGAACCTAAGTACTGTTGGCGTGTTGTTCATACAAGGCCCTGGTTCCGTTGGGAACTGCATGAGCACATGCCCCACCTCCCTGTGAGAACCCTCGATGTTCTTCACAGTGGCCACCCAGGCTTCACTGGTTTGTCCAGCCACGTTGTTTGCTGTATCATGTGAGTTGAATGGACAAAACACGCACTTGATGCTTGTGCCTTTGGCGAGTCGAGCTTGTGCTGTCTGCAGTACTGCTGAGCTGGCCAGAGTGCCACACAGCTGGTGCCCAGAAGCGCAATGCAGGGTAACCAACTGCTCCACTTTGATTCAACATATAAATGATTTACATTCAAATGTCTGTCGCACCAATCATACTCTGCAAAAAGCATGGCCTGTCCAGGGTTCTTCTGCATGTAACCCACACGTGACATGCTGAAAGGTTTCCTGCGATCCGTGCAATTTCCAGCAAGAGCCAAGCGCCCTGCAACACACCACACGCTACATCAGCTGAGACACCAGCTGGCAGCCTGTTCAACCATACAGAACAGTGGCCTTCAGAACCATCCACTGGCGCGACATAGTGACAGTCTGGCCCAGAACATGCCAATCGTTGGCCATAAGCTGCACACGACTATGACGACACAACCCCCAATTGTCTACATACATGCCACAACCCAGCACCACACCATGTGAACAGCATGGATGTGACATGTTTGTACTTGTCAATGACCCCTAAACAGAGACGGGCTGCTGAATGTGCGCAGCAGTCAGCACCAACATACTCATTGCTTGCTGTGAGCTACTGCCACCGCTGCATACAAGCACTCCTGATAATCCGTGTGAGCTGGACATGAGTCGCCACATGCCTCCACCAGTGGCGGCTACAGTAACAATCAACATATGATGTTAACGTCTCTATCCCGGAACCCCGCGGACAATCACTACTGCTCGGCACATGAACCACCTCATGAACAATGGCAGCTTCTTCAGCTGCTGTGATGCTGCCATTTTGAGAGCTGCCATGCTTACACTGGGTGAGCTTTCAAACAGCTAGCAGCAGCACGGCTGCTGCTGGATTGTCAGGACGGCTGTCTGCACAAGCCATCATGAACAGCACAACACTCTCTATGGTACATGTCATGTTGGTACATGGCATATGTTGGGGTGCTCCAGAGCCTGGTTGCACAAGCAGCTGGTATGCAACACATGCTGTCTTCAGTTCCATTAAAACACCAGCCGACACCGCTGCCAATTGTCCATGTGGCGTTGACTGTATGGTACAAGCTGCGTTGCGGCAGCTGTCACAACATCTTGCGAGGTCCTTAGGAACTGCGTGATGGCGCATGATGGCGCTATCACACATGCGCAGTACAGTGCACGCACCTCATAATGCTGCGATGTTGCAGGCATCATCCCGACTCATAACAAGCAGTTTCTGCAGCTGCGCAGGATGAGCAGTCAACACACATGCATGTGCATGCGGGACCAATGCCATGCCTGTCATGCTTCCAGTAGTAACTATGCTTTTGACTACAACTTCTGGCATAGTACAAGCAGACCAGCTGACTCGGATGCTCTCACGAGGTTGCAGCTGGCTGCAGCCAGCATCGAGCATTGCACGTTGATTGGCCATTTTGCATGCAGCTTTTTGCACCATGCATGATGTGCACAGCATAAAACACATTTTTGCGGGTGTGGCAGCACTGGTGATAAACTGCTTCCTTGCCCTGATGTCCCACAGACCACGCAGCATAAAGGGGGATCTCAACTAAACCCTGAAGCCCGATTGAAACACTAGGGCATGTGCCGGCTCCTGTGCTGCGCTGCTGACAGAGCCCTGCCACATGCATCACATGCACTGCCTGCATATACAAAAGCCACTTTGGCAAGTTCGAGGTGTAACAAACACGATGTAACATTATGCAGAGCCTGCATGACGACACATTCTATCAGACTGTTCCCCTCCCTTGCCCCCTCACTGCTCCCATAAACACCTGGAACTCCCACAAATACGACACATGCCAAGCTCAGCGTGTGACCATCGCACAAACTGCTTCATTACTCCTGCTCGCCCTGCTCCGGTTGGCCCTCAGCATGCCTCTTGCAGGGCAACAGGCCCAGCCTGCTGCGCCTGCTGCCATCGCTGCTACCGGCAGCACCTGCAGCCCTACCGGTCTCACCCACCACCACACCGCCCCCACCATTGCCACCACCAGCCGGTGCAGCACCTGCTGCACTGCACCTCGCATCCAGTGCAGCAGCAGCAGCCTCTGCAGCAGCTGCCGTGGCTGGCAGGCAGCTGCTGCTGCCGGCTGCATGCGCAGGCATGCCGGAGCGCACTTCTCCTGCAGCCAGTGTGTCGGTGAGGCCGCCGAGGCCTCCGCCAGTGAGGGTGCTGTTGGCATTGGTGCTGCCAGGCAGGTTCAGGTGGCGGTAGCCCTCAATGTTGCTGCAGCAGCAGGACACAGAGTGCGGCAGAATGCAGTGGGACAGCAAGGCAGCAGCAGCAGCAGCAGCAATGGTGTTGGCATCAGCAAGTGCATGCAGTTGGGCTGGTGGTGCTGCTTGTACTGTGCACATAACCTCAGAGGCTGTCACTGCAGTGCTGTTGTCGAAGCCGTCACAGAGATGTACTGTGTGCGCGTGCCCTGGGCTTGCTGCATGCTGGTCGAGCGGCGGTGTCACCCCTGGTTTCACCACACCAGCAGCTGCGGCGGCAGCAATGGTGCCAGCTCGACAAGTGCCTATCCATTTCATAGACCAAAGCCTCACCTGATGTGCCTGCTGACGAAGCCCTGTCGCAGCGCTGCCATCACTCGCAGCAGCACAATTGCTAGCAGTGACAGGCGCTCAACGAATTGTAATTTCAGCCGCTCACCTGAAGTGCCTGCTGACGAAGCCCTGCCTTAGCGCTGCAGCGCCTGGCGCAGCATCCCGCTTGTCCACCACCACCTCAATGAACACAAAGTGGCCACGCAGCTGCTTGGCGGCAGCAATCGCAGCACACGCCTGCGCCTCGGTGGTGACCTGGCGGCAGCAGCAGCAGCAGGCATGTGCAACCAAACTGGACACCGAGACGTGTTGTAGAGGTTAGGTTGGGCTGAGCATGTGTGGGTTTGCACACGCAAATAATGTGCCACATGCTGTTCTAGAAGACTAAAGGTGCACGAACAGGGTGTTGCAGCAGCAAACGGCAGAAGGGCCCCAGGTTTAAACCCATTGTATGCAGCAGTTGCAGGCCTGCCCACCTTGAAGACCTTGTACTTGCCGCTGCTGTTGCACATGCCCTCAGCCACCTTGCTGTAGTCCCAGCTGGGCAGGTAGTTGTAGCCTGGCACAGCAGCAACAGCATTCGCGAGTGTCAGGCATGCTGCAATGGATCATAGGCATGTTGCTGCAGTTGGCTGGAGATGTTACTCAACGTGCTGTACGGGATCAAGCAACACTTCAAAAGCCAGGCACAATGCAGGCTTCGCCACGAACGCCACACGAATACAACCTCAAACTGTACCTGAGTCAGGAATGGGTGACAGGTAGCGCTCAATCAGGTAGCCGTTATTATTGACCAAGATGATGATGGCATTGCTGCCACAGCGCGCATAGTTGCCGATCTCGCCAGCCGTCATCTGCAGCCCACCATCGCCCTGGCACACCAGCAGTCGCCGCCCCGCGCGCTGCTGTGCGAGAGAGAACCCTAGGCCGGCGGGCGTGGCCCAGCCGATGTTTCCTGCAAAGATCTGCAACAGGATCACAAGATCACAGCAGGGGAAGGTCCGGGAGAAAGTTGGTCAGCTGTTGCCCAATGTGCTGCACACCTGGCAGCAGCTGTGTTTGCTGCATAGTTATACGAACCTCAGGCACAAACACAAGTACGCATCAACACAGCGTGACAACAATGACATGGCAGCAGCACAGCACGCAAACATTCACCCCATCCCACCTGCAGCTCGTAGGGAGTGCCTTCAGGCAGCTTCATTGTATGTGTGCGCAGCATGCTGTCCGATGTATCCACCATGACAGCCATGGCCTCATCCCCCGCCAGCAGCTGCTGCTGCACTTGATCATACACATAGCTCAGTGTGAGGGGCACGCCTGGGGGCGCAGTGAAGTTTGGATCATGAGGGAAGGCAGGGGGGTCTGAGGGCAGGGCCTTGAAGAGCTGCAGGATGCCGCCGCTGCTGCTGCTGCTGCTGCTGCTGCTAGGCTCCAGGCGCCTGCAGCAACATGAGGCACAGTCCGGCAGTGGAAAACAGTTCAGCTACCTTCCTCTTTGATGCCGCAAGAAGGTGCAAGGCGGTGCAAGGGCCAGCATTGTTGCCAGCGGATCAGCGCAGCTGCACAAAGCACCTCCGTTCGACCTGTTTCCGCCATCTGCAGCATATATACAGATGATTAGCCCGCCTACCCTGCCAGGTGCAGCAGCAGCTCCTCAGTGGCCACCCCGTTGAAGGCATCTGTGTGTCCCACCAGCACGTGCTGCTTGTAGGCCACCACGCTGCGCTGCTCCAGCGCCTCATCTGGGGGCGACCCAAAGTTCATCTCGTTGAAGTGCGTGCCTGCAGGCACAGGCAGTGTGGCAGCAGCAGATGTGCAGCACACAGTAAGTGTGCAGTCGGCGCCTACATGACGTACAATGCAGTAGTAGTAGTAGTGCAGTGTGGTGAGTTGAGCTTGAGGCGGCAAGCAAATGAGCGAATGGCAGCTGCAGTGGCAGTGCAACGGCACCTGTGCATGCCCTCGGGCCAGCAGAAAGACCGAGCATGAGGAGGCTGTCCTGCAAGCACTATGTTGTACAGCTGTTTGTTGCAGCGGCAGTGAAGCCGGCACGCTGCTCTGGGTGCAGGATGCAAAGAGACGTGCTTGGCTCAGCATGTGCACACGTGTGCGGGAGTCGGTTTGATTTGGTGAGCAGCCGCTCACCCACGAAGAAGATAGCGTCTGCTGCCTCGTAGCAATGGGCGATGCTGGCTGGGCTGGAGAAGCCGGGGAAGTAGCAGCCGATGAAGGAGGGGTGGTCCTGCATGGCGGGAGAGTGCAAATGATGCTTCACAAGGGGCTTACACGTACAACACAGACACAAGACAGGGGGCTTATCTGCAGATGCTGACATGTGTTGGCAGCCGGAGAATCAGCAGCCGATGAAGGAGGGGTGGTCATGGGGTGAACAAGAACAACAAAGTCACAGACACAACGTAATGTATGGTTATGTAAGAGGACAGAAGCATATGTTGCAGCATGGAGCATTGTGGATAGAAGTATTTGAGACATTTGTGTGCCAGACACAGCATGCCTTGGCTTGCCCACACTTAACAGCGTAAGCCATCTGGAGCAGTGCCACTCTGTGCTACATGCAGCCACTGCTGCTGCTGCTGCTGCTGCTAAGTAACTGGTACTGACTGATTGGTCAAAGAGAAATAAACAGGCAGGGGCAAACGAACCCACCTCAGGGAACATGCCCTTAGCATCATGCTGCACCAGCAGCCCCCAGCCCACAGCAGACGTAAACTTGAGCAGCGCATCCTGGCACGTCCTGCAGCATAGCGCAGCCAGATAACCATAACAGCTCAACATGCTGTATACTGCACTGCATGCGGCAGCACATGCTTGCTGCAATAGTCTCCAGCAGTTATCCCAAGCTGAGAGTCGCACAGTGGTGCATGCCAGTAATGGTCTTCTGCAGTAACTACAGCTCATGCTTCCACAAAAAGAAGCACCGACAGCAACAGCATGCAAGCAGCTTTACAGTCACAGCCAATGCACAGGCCATAATGCATAGGGGTATAAGTTACATATTGCCCGCACCTGACGCGCCTGCCAGCCACAATAAGCGGCATCTTCTTGCCAGCAAAGAAGCGCTGCACCGCTGCGCCTGCGGCCTCTAGTGCTGCTGGGTCGCTGACCGTGCGTGGCAGCGCAAAGGGCGTCATGAGGGGCGGGCGCAGCCCAAAGGAGGAGTGCGGCTCCATGGGAATGTCCCTGCAGCATAACATGTTATGTTACATATGAATACGTCATTCGACATGGCACAACACATTTGGCATCAGATTTGATGATGTTCCAAACATCGAGGCAATGCTTTTATGGGCCACAACGCAGCCACAATGACAAGCGCCGTTCACACGACAGCTGCACACCTGCACACCTCCAGCAGCACCGGCTTGCGCTGCTTGAGCGCCTTGGTGAGTGCCTTGTCTATGAGGTAGCGCGCATCAGTGAAGCTGCGCAGGATGGTCTGGTAGCAGGTCACGGGGCGGTAGCAGTCCACCTCCTGGCTCATGTCCTGCGGCAGCAGCAGCAGCAGCAGCAGCAGCAGCAGCAGGAGGAGGAAGAATGTATGTTGAGGGAGTAGCAGAAGATGCGCTGCACGCGCTGCATGGCGCCAGCCATCCAGCTGAGCAGCTGTGTTGAGTAGTGTGCCAGCTGGTGTTAATCCACCACTGCAGTTACCTGAAGAAAAAAAAACTGCCACCGCTGCTTGAACAGCTGTGCTCAGCGCCATGGCCAGGAGGTAAGGCATCCTAATACGATGCTGTTGATGAACACGTACACACATATGACAAGGCATATGCATGTGCAACACTATCCAGTCACATGAGGTTTTAACAATCATTGAACATCACAGCTCACCTCTGCATTGCCCAGGGTGTGGTGCAAGCTGCACATGCCCTGGTACTGCCGTGTGGACGGCACGCCTGCAAGGCACCACACGCACGCAGCAGCCGCACACAGACAGCTTTCATCTACAGCAAATCAAACACCATCCAGCCATGCATGCAGCTTTAGCGGCAGCAAGCATTTGAATCGGTGGTTGTGACAGCAGCTTATTGTGCTTGAGTGTTACCATACTACTAACATTGGCTTGCAGCAGGTTTGCATTGCAGCACGTGGGTGACAGGCCACGCCATAACAGCAGCAGCTAGCCTCATTGATAACAGCACACATCGCCATTTGTTGCTGCTGTGTGTTGGTGCTGTGCTGGTGCTTACCCACAATGGACAGCACAGGTATCTCCTCAGCGTAAGAGGCGGCAACGCCATTGATGGCAGACAGCGCGCCAACCTGTAAGCAAAAGGTGGCACGGCAACAACAACAACGGCAGCGTCGTGTGCAGCTTGGTCAAGGGAGCTGCCACAGTAAACAAGCCGCAGCGAGCATGCTGCCACTGCCAGTGCAACAAGTAACTTCCTGCAAAGCTTTGTGTATCCAGCTGATCGTTCAGGTTTCAGCCTCTGCATATAGTTATACTGCAACAACACCAAGTGATCATTTCAAGTGAAGTTCATGAAGCCGTACCAGGAAGGTGGTGACGCAGCAGCCCAGGCCACCAGTGGCCCTGGCAAATCCATCTGCAGCAGCAAGCGCGCAACAGCAGCGTGATCACCTGAGAGTCCATCCAAAGCAACCACTGAGCACCATTCTTAGGTAGATGCAGTTGAATCGCAGCCAACGCGTTCTTTGCAGGAATTAGATCCTGCTGCAGCACTGCTGCGACCTGGAGATTTCAGCCAAAGGCATATGCGCATGTGCTGTCCCCCAGAGGCCTGAACTGCATGAGCTGGATAGCTGGAAAGCATTAAGCGCCACCATAGAACCACGCCAAACCTCACTGGGTGCAGGTGGCCTCGGGTGGTCAGCAAGTTCATTTGAACCTCATGCAGAATGCTGGTACCGCTGCCGATACAGCCTGGCACTAGATCCCTACCTGCTGCGTATGCTGAGTTCAGCTCGTTGCAGGTGTTGACTAGCGTAAGGCCTGGCACCTTGGCAAGGGAGTCCAGCAGGGGTAAGTTGAAGTCCCCAGGCACGTTGAACACATGGGTGACACCCAGCTCCAGCAGCCTGGCATCAGCAGCAGCAGCAGCAGATGAAGCAGCAGTCGATTGGGGTGAAGCAAGTCCGGAAGTCGCCTGTTTTATGTTGGATGCGTTGTTTTCATTTAAGTGGAAACGCACGCAACGCCAGCCACGGGCTGCTGGCTGCACACGACACGCGGAGCCATCAAATTGGCGCCACATCAGCTAGCCTACTGCTGAAGGCAGTCAACGCCATCCAAGCACCTGTAACCAAGATATTCGCCCGCACAGAGGTAATCACGCGCGCCGGGGCTGTCCATGCTTGACCGTAAGTGGGTGTGCTTGCTTTTGCTAGCTAGCTGGCGTTACGGCAAAGAGCTCGTTGAGGCTGTCACGAAGGCAAAAAAATGCCAGGTACAGGCGTTGGGTAAGTTTGCAAGCGGATGATGGCTAGGAACGAAACAAATTTGCACTTGCGTAGTGTGTGCGATCAAGGCTGTGTTCAATTACAGCTTTCCAGCGGCAGACTATGTACCATCAGCAACAGGCTTGATGTTGATCAAGCAACTACAGTGTCCACGTGCTCGTTGTTATCCAAGCCACACGAGTGAGACGAAGGTGTAAGACTAATCCTTTGCGTGGACAGCAATACCTCTTCAGCTTCTGCTCAACAATCCTTTAACTCATCAAGTAAAGCACGGTCTGCAATATGCATGTATCAGTAGGTTGGCGTTTCACTTGCCATCACGCGCCAAAGCGCAAAGCGTGCAGTTTGCCCTTCTGACGCAGACGCGTTGACGTGGTGCATGCAGACATCAGATCCGAGAGTTCACCACGTCATTTGCCAGTACGACATCAGTCACGTGCGCCAGCTCAAGCCCCACCAGCTGGCAGCTGCTGCTAGGTACAGGCTAGGTACAGCCGATTGGGTGGCCGACTTGCAAGCAAGCTGATGCCTTTGGCACACCACAATGTATTCGTCCCATCAAAGATGCCTGCAACATATCATATTGACATCAACCACTGATCCACTGGCCCTGGCAGGGCCAGGCGCCACTGACGCATCCACAGCTCCCCGTCACTCTAACAGCACTGCTGCCCACGGAGAGCAATCAAAGCAATCACACTGCTGCAATACACATGCATCAACTGCAACACAACACTAGCATGTCAATGCACGCAGCTGTACACACCCATCATGCCTGATCAATCTTCCAGTAATGTCTCCAGCGCCATGGCACTCGGCACCACCTCTCCCTGCTGCGCCGCTGCTGCCGCTGCTGCTGCTGCTGCTGCCTGTTCCACGCTGCTGCCTGCGCCGCAGTCCAGCCAGATCTTGGCAGCCAGATCTGTTGGGTGGCATGTGACGCGGTTGATGACTGTGCCCACCACCACTGGCACGCGGCTGAACACTTGCAGCTGCAGACAGAAAGTGCAGGTCAAAGGGCACAGCAGCAGACGTGATGAGCGCACATGCAGGCACAGCAGCAGCAGCAGCAGCAGCAGTGGCAGTAGCAGATACAAGATGAGTGCAAACCTTGGCAGAAGGCCAGCAGCACCTTGCATTGACCTGCCACAATCTGGTGTGGCGTCGCAGGCTGGAAGGTATGACCATATCTCGCCTTGTACCTGGTCCATGCAAGGCAAGGTATGGTGGTAGGTGGCATACACAAGCATGTAACACACTGCATCAATCCACGACCAGGCTCAAGCCAGCTCCACGCACCTGCAGCGGCAGCTGTGCGTGCCCAATATGCTGCCTGTTGCTCACGCCCTGCGGCAGCCGACGCAGCCACTGCTGCAGGTCAAAGTCAGTGCTGGCAAGCAACAGCTCCGGCGCTAGCTGCTGCTTCCGCTGCTGCAGCTCCTCCTCCTCCTGTACCGCTGCAGCGGGTTCAAGTGAGGCGCTGCTGCTGTCTTCATCCTGCTCTGGTGAGCTGCTGCTGCTGCTGCTGATGGTGAGGGTCTGGGTTGCCTCCTCGAAAGAGCCTGAGAGGGGCACCCCCATCTGGTCCAGGTACATCTTAGTCCTGTTGTTGATCGCGTCATTTAGTACCAACAGCAGCAGCAGCAGCAGCAGCAGCGGCGACGGTCAGTGCTCAAAAAGATGGTAGCACGCATATGGATGAAGCAGGTCAAGCACAGGCACGGCAGCACACCCCTCAGGCAACGCACATACAGAATGTGGCAGTTTGTCCTCCCAGCAGCAGCTGGCCAATGCGCATCAACCAATACAAGGCCAACACAAGCAATACTGATCATCAGCAAGCACTCACTCCTGGCCAAACTCCGGGAGGTAGCCTGTGAAGAACCTGTCCCCACCTACTCCTGCCACCACTGCCCACGTCACCACAGGCTGCTGCTTCAACATGATGCACAGGTAGAGCTTGAGGCTCGCATCTGATGCCATGCGCGCAGAGTATTTGGTGTCGTTGCTGTGCTTGGCGATCCTGCACATCGTCTGCGCATCTGGCAGCTGGTGCTTGGCCAGCAGCGCTGCTGCAGCCGCTTCTTTTGCTGCATCTACTCCTGCTGCCTCTGCTGCCTCATCATCGCCTGCTGCTGCTGCTGCCGCATCACCAGCGCCGCCTGCTGCTGCTGAGCTTGCTGGTGCAGCAGCAGCACTGCTGCTGCTGCTGCTGCTGGGTGCTGCAACCACCTCCACTGGCTCAGGCACCTCTGCTGAGTCAGCAATGGGGGCCGTGAGCAGCTCTGCATTGTCAGGCTGCTGCAGCTGCTGCTGCAGCTCAAGGGCTGCTTGCAGCAGCCGGTGCACGATCACATCAGGGTAGCGCCTGCAACAGTGCGGATAAACAGCGCAGCAGCAGCAGCAGCACTGTGACCAGATCGCATGACACTATGGGCACGCCCTGCCCTGCAAGAAACTGCAGAAACAGCACTATGATTTTTAGAAACCACATCATAACTCCTGTTATATACACCAGATGCGGAACCTTTTCGGTAGAAACAGGCAGAACCAGCAACCCTTGTGCACCCCAGCGCACTGTATGGGGCGGATCAAAGCGCGTGTCATCAACTCAAGCACACATACACACACACGAAAAGAAAACACACCTGATGGGGCTGGTGAAGAGTGTATACATGTCCATGGCCAGTGCGTAGTGCTGCCCTCCCCAAAATGCATGCTGCACACTTGCCAGAACACAACACAATAACAAACACCTACCTGATGGGGCTGGTGAAGTGTGTGTACATGTCCATGGCCAGTGCGTAGTGCCTCCAAGCTGAGGGCAGCAACGCCTCCCCGGTGCAGAAGTACTGCGCCAGCTGCATGGGCTTGGTGGCCAGCAGCATAATGACCTGGCAGCAGCAGCAGCAGCAGCAGCGGCGGCGGCAGCAGCATGATGACACAAAGCGGTATGCGGCGCCAGGGCTGGTGTGTTGTGCCAAACTTGCTGGCACAAAAAGAACACAGCGCTGACCTTAGAAGGTAAAGATGCATGTACCGCGACACCCCACAGCAGCGCTGCTCATAACAAGTCCAGCTACAATCAACAACTGCAGGCTTGCCACGCTGCACCTCGCGTGCCGCATCGTCCTGGCAGGCTGCACGGATGGCGTCGAGGCTGGCAGTGCAACACAGAGCGTCAATTTTAGTTACAGCCAACAACTGCAGGCTTGCCGCACCTCGCGTGCCGCGTCGTCCTGGCATGCAGCGCGGATGGCGTTGAGGCTGGCCTGCAGGGCCCCTGCGCTGCTGCTGTCCACTGTCACGCCCAGCATGGCAGCGGCCGCCTTAAACTCCTCAAGCTTGCGCTCGCTGGGAGGCGGGTGGCGCCTGCAAACGATTGTTGTGACAGCAATACCAACTAAGGATTCAAATATGTTTCTGGCAATACGTCGATGTCCACGCTCACGCCCAGCATGGCAGCAGCCGCCTTGAACTCCTCAAGCTTGCGCTCATTGGGCGGCGGGTGGCGCCTGCGGGTTGCATCCAAAAATAGGTGTTTGTGTTTGTGTGTGAGTCATTGTGGGTTTCAACATATGTTTGTACCGGGGAGTGGCGCATGTGAGTCAAGGCACCATCTGTTGTTTCAGCTGACCACTGTTACGCCCAGCAGGGCAGCTGCAGCAGCCTTGAACTCTTCCAGCTTGTGCTCACTGAGCAGCGGGTGGCGCCTGCGGTCATTGTGTATCAGATCACATAATGCGGCTTTTGTAAAATGTGTGGATGGGTATACACACAAATCGCATATCACATTCACATACATGTGTGTCGCAGGTCAGGCAAAGCAACAAGCCCACCTGAGCAGCGCGTGCTTGGGCAAGGCGCGCGCAATGATGCCCGCCACACGCGTATTCTCCAGCAGCATGAACTCTTCCACCAAGTGATGTGTCCAGCCTGCACATCACCCTACATGCCTCAAACACCTCAATCCCTCGACTAGGCGCCAGCAACAAACCTGAACTTCTGCACACACAGTTCATCAGCCATGACACGCAACATAACCTCAAAACATGCAGCACGCCGGACTCAACCCACCTCAGCAGCGCGCGCTTGGGGAAGGCGCGCGCAATGATGCCCGCCACGCGCATGTTCGCCAGCAGCATAAACTCCTCCACCAATTAATCAGCCGTGGCCTGCACATCACCCTACATGCCTCAAACACCTCAATCCCTCGACTAGGCGCCAGCAACAAACCTAAACTTCTGCACACACAGTTCATCAGCCATGATACACCACATAACTTTGAGCCATGCAGCACGCCAAACACAACCCACCTCAGCAGCGCGTGCTTTGGAAAGGCGCGCGCAATGATGCCCGCCACCCTCATATTCGCCAGCAGCATGAACTCTTCCACCAAGTGATTCGCCTCAGCCTGCACATAGGCGCTGGTGGACACCGGGTTGCCTCCCGTGTCCAGCGCGAAGCTGAGCTTGGTGTTGGTCAGGCGCAGCGCTCCGGAGCCGAACCGCGCGGAGCGCAGCCGCGTGGCGATGCCATGCAGTGCCATGCAGTCAAAGATGACCTGTTGTGTGTGGAGAAAGTGAGGAAGTAGCATGCAGCAGGTGCAGCGCACATGTCATCAGTTTGCGTGACCAGCTGGGCAGCGCTCCGGAGCCGAAGCAGGCGGAGCGCAGCCGCGTGGCAAATGCCGTGCAGCGCCATGCAGTCAAAGATGACCTGCATGAACAGAGGAATTGCGACAAAACAAAGCAGCTTTAAGAAACAGTGTTGGGAGAATTTGGCAAAAGCACTGACGAATGCCGTGCAGCGCCAAGTAGTCTGAGGATGACCTGTGTGTGTTTGCGAGGAGCGAAGGCAGAGTGTGCAACGTGTTGGCGGTGGTCAACTTTGTGACGGCCACGCCACAGTGACAGACGGAACCCAGAATATGACGATATGGCCGCTCCAAACACATATCACCAGCACAGGAGGCTCACCTGCTCCCATGTGACGCCGTGGAACAGCTTGACTGGCCACGTCCCCGGGTCAAAGCAGCCCTCAATCATCTGCTGCACCATCGGATAAGCCAGCTTGGCGCAGCTGTTGATGATGCTGCGGCCCGCCCACTCCTTGTAGATGTGCCCGTTCTCATCCACCTCCCACACTATGCTGAAGGCGCATTTGGGGTCGCCGGGCTGCAGAGAACAGAGGTGCTCGCACAGCAGCCGCGGCAGCATCGGCAGCACGCGCTGCACGAGGTAGCTGAAGCACAGGAATAAGACAGTGGCAAAGGTTTGCAGGAACAATAAGCCAGGGCAGTGGATACAGCACCAGGTGGGTGCAGGGGTAGCAGAGGTTTGCAGGAGAGACGCGCACAAAGGTCAAAAGCAGTGCAGGGCAAAGTGAGGCTGCATGGACAGCAGCCGCAGCATCATCGGCAGCACGCGCTGCACCAGGTAGCTGCAGGGGTGGCAGAGGTTTGCAGAAGAGACACGCACAGAGGTCATGGCAGGGCAGGGAGAAGTAAGGCTGCTTGGACGGCAGCACGCGCTGCACCAGGTAGCTGCAGCAGCACAGGGAGGGGCAGGACAGCAATGTATTTGTGGCAAAAAGGCAGGTGGGGGGATTACATGAAGCAGCACAGGGAAGGGCGTGGACCAAATTTGCAGGAAGTTTGCAGGTAATGAGCACAACCACAGATTGAGGCAGTGCCAGGCAACATGAAGCGTGCAGCAATCGTCAACCTAACATACCATCCCAGCTCGCTGCTGCTGAGCTGAGTTACAAGCTATACTGCAATGTATGTTATGTGCTGCACGATGCAGCCTGCACTCACACGCTGGTGCCGCGCTGCTGCGCCTCCTCGTCCAGTGCAGTGCCGGGCTTCACGAAATTCGCCACGTCAGCAATGTGCACGCCCAGCCGCCACCCTGCCGCACTCACCAGCCAAACAAACAGCCCCAGCATGCAGCTGCTGCTGCCAGCCTTTCGCACGTGCTATCTAAAAAGGCTCATCAAGCAAGCACAGCACACACCACACAAAAAACACATGGTGCAGCACACAATGAAAAGGGCTTCTAAAGAACTCCGCACTCACACGCTGGTGCCGCGCTGCTGTGCCTCCTCGTCCAGTGCAGTGCCGGGCTTCACAAAACTCGCCACGTCAGCAATGTGCACGCCCAGCCGCCACCTGCCGCTTCCAAGCGGCTGGATGCTCAGCGCGTCATCAAGGTCCCGAGCAGTGATGGGGTCGATGCTGAAGATGCGCCAGGCGCTGAAATCAGCGCGTGTTGCTGCATCGGCTGGCGAGATGCTCCAAGGGACCTTGGGCAGGCAGGCGTACGTCTGTGGGGGCAGGAAGGTAAGCAGCCGCAGGAAAAGGACACGGCAGCGGTACAGCCTTGTCAGGCACGAGCTGTGCAGATGCAATGTGTGAGGAGGTGAGGGGCTAAGCAAGGTGGCAACGTTTAGTCTCGAGCAGTGATGGGGTCGATGCTGAAGATGCGCCAGGCGCTGAAATCAGCACGTGTCACTGCGTCAGCTGAGGAGATGCTCCAGGGCACCTTGGGCAGGCAGGCGTACGTCTGCGCAGGCAGCAAGGTAGGCAACGGCAGGAAAGGGACACGGCAGCAAGTCCAGCTCTGTCACACATGACCTGTGTACAGACCTGTTCTTGTACCCCTCTCTGACCAGCAGCGCAAACTCACAGCCCAGATATGAGCACTGCAAGATGCCGATAGCCTCACCTCCAGGCAGAAGTCCTCCTCCCTGATTCCTTCACCCGCCAGCAGTGCAGCAGTGCCCGCCTCAATGTCACCCGTGGGGCCCAGGCTGGTGCGCACGCTGACCAGGGGGAAGGCGCTGCCGGCTGGCCACTGGCTGATGGCTGCAGCCACAAAGGTGCGGCTGGTGAGGTCGGTGGCGGCTGCCTCAGCCCTGCAGAGGCACGAAAAGTTGCATGAAAGATGCAGATGAGATGATTCTGCTTGTCACCTGCACATTTCAAGCTTAGGATTGAGTGCCACAATAGCTGCGGCTGGCGAGGTTGCTGGAGCACTCAGGCCCAAAGGATATAGAACGGATGCATAACCGCAGAGCAGGCACTGCTGCTCATCAGCATGTGATGCAGGGATATGATGGTTGAGTGGCAAGCTGGCAGAGAAGGCAAGTTGTAAGGCAGGGGCAGGTGGTGGCTGTGGTAGTCAAGCTGCACGAAATGTGGGTGGTAACCAGGGCATGGCTGCTCGTGAAACACCGTCGCAGCCTGGTGCTGCAGCTGCTTGCGCCAACATGCAGCTGCGTATGTCTGAGCAGAAAAACGACTGCAGCCCACCTTAGCTCCTCCGGCAGCTCCGCCACTGCTCCAGGGGGCAGCAGCCCCTTGGGCAGGCGGGGGTCCAGCGGCACCAGCATCAGGCAGCCCTCATATGCACCAGATGCCAGCGCTGCCGCTGCAGCAGCAGCGGGCGGCGGCAGCGCTGCTGAGCTGCTGCTGCCACCTGCTGCTGCTGCTCCTGCCATGGCAGCTGCAGGGGTGAGCAGCACTCCTACGATGGCCTCCCTGCGGGGTGAGGGCTCCAGGACTGCCACGACTTTGCCTGAGGCATGGAAAATTGCAGGAGAGTGTGTGAAAACAGGAGCATAAGCGTTCAAGAGACAAGGAAAAGCACGTGTGCAATGCAGGCAGCGACAGCACGATCTATACTTACTACTTTGCAACAGAGGCAGGCATACATGTATAAAAAAAGGGAAAAAAGGGTGTGGTGCCACGCTCTGCTCTTGAGGTGCACTGATGAGCTACACTTCACCATCTCACGTGCCATGCGCTGCAGCGTGCTGTGGCTCAGGCACCCAAATTGCAAGCGATGTACATGCCATGTCAGCGCTGCACCAAGCACCATCAACAATGCACACGAAAGTACATCCTGTCAAACCCCAAAAATCAAAGCAAGCGCCTTAGATCACACCTGTGACGCGCATGTCTGGCCTTGCACGCAGCGCATCTTCAATCACTTTTAGCGCGGCCTCTGTCCCGCCCGCAACAGTCCAGGGCGACTGCGCCGCTGCCACGCCAGCGTCATCATTTGCTGCTATTGCCATGTTGGCTAGCTCCTCTGCCAGGGCCAGGGGGTCTACCTTGCCTTCTGGCAGCAGCCCTGCCTCTGCCAGCTGTGTGCGCAGCAGCAGGGTTGAAGGCACGAATAAACACAGCAAAAACACAGTAAGATTGAGTCAAAAATAGCAGGGTTTGATACATACAAACAGCAGCCAGCTCCTCTGCCAGGGCCAGGGGGTCTGCCTTGCCCTCCTGCAGCAGCCCTGCCCCGGCCAGCTGTGTGCACAGCAAGGACAACAGCAGGCTTGCCTTTGACAGATTGCGCCCGTTATCAACTGCAAGTGTTCCCGACCTTCATCATGCACAGCACCTGCTCCACAGCCTGCACCTCCGCCCAATGATGTTAAACACAGCATTGTTGAAAAAGATCACCAGCAGATGAAAAAGTATGTGTTTTACGTCAGACGTATGAACTATATACCCTTTCAATTATGTTCCAAGGCGCACCTTCTCCCGCTCCTTGTACACCACGAACCAGTCTTTGAGCTTGAAGGCCAGCACCACCACCTCATCGCCCTCAACAGCCCTGAGCAGCAGCAGCAGCAGCAGCAGCAGCAGCAGCAGCGCGGCCGCACTATCAACAACAGCGGCTCTGTGAAGATGCCTCTGTCTGACGCAATTTGGCAGGCAGCAAGAGTGTGAGCATTGTACAGAATGCATGTGCACGGTACCACCAACCAGCACCGGCGGCAGACATGCGCCAAACATGCTGCCGCCCGCTGCAGCATTCAGTGGAAGCTGCACACACACCTGTTGTGGTTGACTTCGCCGCGGATGGTCATGTCGCTAGGGAGGCCCTCCAGGGTGCAAAAAGCCTCAGTACGGTTGGAGGCATTCAACCGGAAGTTGGCCCTGCGCACAGCACATGATAGCAGGATGTGTTGCTGAGGCGTCACCAGCAGTGCAGGCAACAAGCAGACATGACTGCTGCAGCGTTGCATGCAAGATGCTTACTGCTCAGCTGCAATTGAAAAACTAGCTAGCTACATGGGCTAAGCTGCATTAAAGTGTGGTGAATGCGCATGCGGGAGCCCAAGACACACACAACAGCCACATACACAGACACCCATGCTCACTGCTGCCGAGCACACTATGCACTTGAGCAGCTGCAGTAGTTGATATTCCATGCAGCTTGTGGCAAGACCAAGCCATACAAGTGATGTACCGCTTTCAAAGCAGCCCCCAACCTGCTGCAGCTGACCAGCTGCCACTGCCTGCGTGGCTCCATGCGTACATGCTGCTCTGTCAGGCCGTACCACAATTCACGAATGCCTCAGCCACACAAACTGTATGCATCCTCCCATGCATCAGCTAACAGGGGTGACACGTACAAGCCTCAATGCACTCTTCTTGCTACACTCGCTAGACTCAAGCTGTCCCTGCCAGCCCCCTCACCTGAAAACATGACCCCGCTTCATTGCATGTGACAGCTGCTCCCTGTCCATGTATGCAGGCCAGTTGAAAGTGAAGCCTTTGCCGCTGCCCTGCCTGCTGCTGCCGCCTACACCACCGCCTGCCGGGCTGCTGCCTGCTGATGGCCACTTGCCATAGCGGCGGTTGCGCATGCCGCTGCTGCGGTCTGCGGGGCTACTGCCCTGCTGGTGAGGGCTTGAGCCTGGCAGATGTGCTGCTCCAGGCGAGCCCAATGCTGCTGCATGGTCCCTGCTGCCACTGCCTCTGCTGTTGCCGCTGCTGCTGCTGCCAGTGCCGCGGCCCCTGGGGATTGCACGTGGGCCGCTTCTGCTGCTGCTGCTGCTGCTGTTGCCTACGCGGGATGCATGGTCCTGCTGCTCATCTGATGCTCTGCGCGCCGCTGCTGGTGCATCTGCACGCGGTGCTGCCTTTGGCGGGGCTGACATGAAAGGGTGTAGCTACTATAAGGGTGGAACTGTGTATCAGCAGACTGGGCTGTGGGTATATGTGGCTGTTGCACAACTTGGTGCACTGCTGCTGTTGTTGCCCAGGTCCTGGCTTGGCTCTGTCCGCAACAACGACGTCAAGTTGTAGCAACAAGGTGAGTTTTCTGTGATTGATCCTGAGCTAATATAGCCTGTAAGATCAGGCTGATGCAGAGCTGTCACAGCACTGATGGGATGCAGTACTTCACAGCACTGATAGGACTTGCCAACGTAATGACTCTCGAAGGTGATTGATCGTACTGATGCAACTTGCTTTGAACAAACTTTCAAACGCCATAAACAACAAGTATTTGCTGTACCGCAATGCGATCGCAATCTTCGAAACCCTGTCATGGTGGTGCATCGAGTTGTTAGGGCGCACGGCTTGATCTATGTTCTCAGAACGGCAGCTGAACTAGGTCGAACGTTTTACAAGCTGCGCCAGGGCTGTCTTCGTTTTCTGCCGGCACAGCTTCAAGTGCAACTGTGAAAGGGGCAGCAGGTCGCCGGTCATGACCGCTCACACCATGCATCAGCTGTCAACAGGGCGTGTTGGGGCGCTAGTGTGTCCGCATGTAGCGATACTGGCTTCCAGGCCAAAGCCGAGCTTCCGGCCGGTACTATGCAGAGGGCTTCCTGGTTTCGGTTCCTCTGGCTTACCCAAGGCCACATCCAACGAGTGGCAGGTGCCTTCAAATCTACTGCCCAGCAGGAGCCCCGGATCTGCCGAGGTGGGTACTTTGGCGGGGTCCTTTTGCTGACTCGGCTAGGGTCATGTCACAGGTTGGTTTGGCGAAGGGTGTGCAAGCGACACGTGACTGTTGTGGTAGCTCAGCTCCTCGAAACGCTGTCGTTCCTGCTGCCTGCAGGGCTCTCCAAGCAGCAGCATAGACGGCAGCACCAACAGCAGCAGCAGAAGCAGCAGCAAGAGCACTGTTTACACAGTGCGCCTCACTACTAGCTGGGACCGTGGTGCCGCGCTTTCAGAGCCAATGGCAGGCGTCAACGTGTGCTTGATCAGCAAGGATGGCAGCGCTGTGCTGCACCGCATTGCGCCAGTGAATGATCCAAGGGACAACCTGCAGGTCATGCAGCAGATTTGCAGCGTGAGTGGGCCGCTTGCAGGTGCCTGAGTACACATGCGAACTTGCGGCAGCATGCTGTGTCGCTGTGTGTGGCTCGAGGGGTCATTTCTTGTTGCAGCCCCTCAGTGCCTGCAGGTCATTTGAACTTGCACAGTGTCTAAGAGCAGCAGCGACTACCACTGCAGTGTGTACATGCACCACCTCTGGCAGTTTGCTGCTGTGCACCAATAGCACTGCTCCAGCTGCTCCCAGCTTGTACTTGATGTAACATGCCATACAATGTCCTGCTGCTGTGATGTGCTGCTGCAGTTGGTTGGTGAGGAGTCAGGCGCTGACTGCTCTTCTGTGAGCAGCATGGATGCACCAGCCTGGCCAGCAGGCAAGGAGCCAGTCGCAAAGCTGCGGTTCCAGGTGCGTGCGTATATGCAGCCACACAGCAGCGTGCTGTATCCTTAGCTATGCGTATATGCAGCCACGCAGCAGCGTGCTGTATCCTTAGCTGTGCGTATATGCAGCCACGCAGCAGCGTGCTGTATCCTTAGCTGTGCGTATATGCAGCCACACAGCAGCGTGCTGTATCCTTAGCTGTGCGTGTATGCAGCCACGCAGCAGCGTGCTGTATCCTTAGCTGTGCGTATATGCAGCCACACAGCAGCTTGCTGTATCCTTAGCATCTGCGGTACTACCCTGCTCTGCATGGCTTGCACCTTTCGCGCTTGTCGAGGTATGTGCGGTGCCCATGGCACAGCTGCCAAAGCGTGTAAGCAGTATGCTCTCTGGGAACACAGACATGCCGGGTCCCTGCCGTTGCATCTGCTGCGTAACATGCTGGTTCTCTGCGTTGCATCTGCTTTGCATCTGCTCCGTAACTCCTTTGCTTTTGCATCTGTTACACTGCAGCTGCCGCAGGGGGTTGCAGCGCACGAGGTTCGCTTCGTATCTGCATCTTGTGCTGGTCCTGCTTGCATGTCGAATCTCATAACTTGAACCTGCTCTGTCGTGCAAATGCATTTGCAGGAGGGCGCAGTCGATGAGGTCAGCTTTGTTGCACAGGAGCTGGGTGACCTTGCAGCAATCATGCTGGCCCCAGAGGGCGGCAGCTGGATGTGCAACGAGGTGGACGTGTCAAGCAGCCGCACCAGCCACACAGACAGGTGAGCAATTGTGGGAGAAGATACGATTCAGCCAGCAACAGTTGTTGTATGGTAGCACCAACATGTGTGCAACGAGGTGGACGTGTGAAGCAGCCGCACCAGCCACACAGACAGGTGAGCAAGTGTGGGAGAAGATGCAGTTCAGCCAGCAACAGATGTTCTGTGATAGCACAAACATGTGTGCGAGAATATGGACGTGCAGGCAGCCACACAGGCAGGTGCGCTTGCTGACTGCTGATCTTCTGGCTCCTCGCGCTGCTGCCTCACAGCTTCCCCATTACTTCAATTCCGTTTCCTGCGCAATGCTCTGCTTTTCTGTTGGTGTTATCCGTTCTGCTGGCATCTGCGCAGCAGCAGCAATACACCAGCATGCTCTGGCTGGTCTGTTTTCCCACACAGCAGCATGTGGTGTTGTTGGGGTGCTTGATTACTACCGATATGAGTGCTGGGTTGGCTGCTTGCTTGCAGGTTTGTGTGCCGCAAGCGCCTGGGTGGGCGCAAGGGCGAGCCGGCAGCATACCTCACGCCTGTGCCACCAGATGCGGTCGTGTATGGCTCGGGAGAGACAGCACGTGTCATTACCAAGGTGTGTGCAAGGATGTGGCATGAATGTGTCATTGTTGGCCATAGCAGCAGCTGTAGTGGCAGCAGCAGCATTTGCAGCAGCAGCAGCAGCATGCCATGATTGTGCAGGATAGCAAGGTGCTTGGCGTGCTTTTGGGACACCAGCGAAACGCAAGCTTATTGTGCGATAGTTGGAGCTTGCCCTGACGTTGTCAGCGGTGCACGGTCTGCGTCAGGGCAGCTCTATTTGGCTTTGGGCAAGCTGTCAGACAGCATGCGCTTTCTGTTCTCGATGTATCTTTTATTATAAGCATTGCTGCTTGTTTCCTCATGCTACCTGCTGCCCTCTGCACACCTGGCGGCGCTGCTGCGGACAACAGGAGCAGGCAGCCGTGCTGCAGGCAATGAGCCTCGCAGACTACTCAGCGCTCAAGTCACGGCTGCTGATCACCACAGCGCTACTCACGCTAGGCGGCAGCGGAGTAGCAGCAGTCGCAAGCGGCGTTGAAGCAGCTGTCCCCTTTGCAATTGGAGGCATGGCTGGGCTGCTGTACCAGCTGCTGCTGCAGCTGGGAGCGGATGCCGCAGTTGCTACTGCAGCATCTCAGTCGGATGCAGCGCAGCCGGGCAGGGCTACTGGATCAGCAGCAGCAGCAGCAGGTGATGCGCAGCAGGGCTTCCAGGCGCGTATGCTGCAGCTGCTGGGCAGCTCTGCGGTGCGGCTGGCGCTGCTGACATCAGCGGCGCTGCTGGCGCTGTGGGCCGTGCAGGAGAGCGGTGAGTTGTTGGATAGAGAAACAGCATTCATTACAAGCATCTTCATGTAAGTGTGCGAGCGAAGGCGCTTGAGCAGTGGCGCGCGTATTGCAGTGCTGTGCAGTTGCTGTTCGGTGCGGCGATACCCCAGCGCAAAGCAGCAGCAGATACACACTTGGTCTTGATGGCAGCTGCAGTGTGCTGTGGCCAGCTGACGTAATGACCCGGCTTCCGCACCACAGCAGCTGTCTTGCTGGCTGCATAAAAGGCAGATCACTAGTGTCACTTCTCACCATTCTGCGTGCATGTCTGCTTGCAGGAACCCGCGACGGCGCAGGCGAGGGTGTGCTGCTGCAGCTGACGCCTGTTGATGCCTGGCAGCTGGGGCTGGGGCTGTGCGGCTTCATGATGTACAAGATCGCTGTGCTGGGGGTGAGCCTGGTGCCTGTGCAGCAGGGCAAGGTGCCGCAGCCAGCGCAGCAGGTGGAGAAGAATGCGTGAGCTGTGCGCGTGAGAGTGTGCCTGCAAAGGAGTGCGTGATGCATTTCAGTGGCTGGCAGACCGAGCAGGCTGGAGCTACAGCTGCAGGTGGCTGGAAGCAAGCTGGGGTGTGCATTGCGCACTGCGCTTGCACGATGCGGGGTGCGTCTGGCAGGTCCCGGGTGTTTGTGCATTCTGTTTTGGGTACTGTAATTGGGCGTGTTGGGTTTGTGTGTGTCCTGCTGCTTTGAAGCGGTTATGTTGAGGAGTGCTGTTATTGTGGCAGCGTGGGTTTGTGCATCCGTCTCTGTGTGAATGCAGCGGGATGGCGCGGCAGGAGCACAGCTGTGCTTGCTTGTTGGGCAGCTCCAGGGTCACCACCTAGAAGGAGGTGCCTCTGCAGTTGCCATGCACTGCTAGGAGCAGAGAAGCGTAACTTGTTGTCTATTACAGATGCTGAGGTGAAGGTGAAGCGGTTTGTGTCGGATGATGCTTGGGGTTCTGTCAGGTTACTGGTGTCTAGGTTCATTGCTGATTTTTTTGAAAAGGCTTGGGGTGTGCGTAATGCTTGCAAACACGAGGGCGTAGTTGCCGCTACATTGGGGCGCGGGGCCGATGGCGTTGATGCTATGGCTTGATGAGTAGCATGATGATGAGGAGCAGAGAAGCTTGCTATTCTGCAGTTGCTCTGGCTAGGCTGCTATGCAGGCAGGCTGTTGTGCACTGCATTGTTGCCAGCTCACTGTGCTGGATGCAGTAGCGGTCAGCATTACTTACTCACTTTGCACTCTCAGCACGGCACGCTGTGTGAATGTCGGCAGCAGTGAAGTGGGCTATATCATGGATAGTCTTGCGGTTTGTTTTTTGTTTGACAGCTGTATGTTTGGCAACTATGCATGGGTTGGCCATATGTTCTTGTAGCAGCAAGCAAAAGGCTGTGTGCAGCAGGTAACTTTGCTGTGTAAGTTTGTTGAACGGCGGACGTTAGCAGTGCTACCCTGTTTTGTGCAATAGCTGCATGTACCATGCTCGTGACCTGCACTTGTATACAAGCTGGGCCCAGCCTATGTACTACCGCGTAGCTAGGCGTGCAGGCCACGTTGTTTGCTGGTGTGGATGGTGTACAAAAAGCACCGTGTGCGTCAGTTGTGCATAAATAGTGTGTTGAAGTGGCTCCTCTGCTTGCAATGTGTTCAAGCTGTTTGTGTTTTTGTGTTTTAGGCAGCTGCTGCACTGTTGGTATGTATAACACAGCTGAGGGGTTTCATGCAGACAGCCAGATTCTGTTATTGGGCAATGGCAACTGTAGGGCGTTCGCACTGCGTCCTTTTGCTGGCCTCAACTCCACAAGGGTTTTTCATGCCTATATTGGCGTGTAGTGCGTGCGGTGAGCACCATTGTAGGCATACATGGTGCACACAGCCTGTGCGGCAGTGCCTCGGATAGCAAGCATCCGTTGGGTGCCTGTCAGCTGCGCACATGCACATGCAAGGTTGGCGCAAGCAGCAGCCAGCTCTCCACGGGCAGCCGTACATTGATCTAGAACCACACTGGCGGGAAGTATGCCTGGTATGTTGCAGTGCTGCTGGTCATGTCATTCTACCATGAAACGGAGCATGTGGAGTAGCAGTGGCGAGATGATGCTGTGCATTATCATCAGTCACTGATGGCTAGGCCAGGGTGGCACTGAGTGCTCTGCTCGTGCACTGATGGCCCGGCCAGGGTGGTCAGCAGCAGATGTTGATTATGCAGCAGCTCTGCCGGTGCAGCGTGCTGGCAAGCATATACAGCAGAAGTTTGGGGAGATGCATCAATGCTCGTGTCTGGCAGTTGGGCTGTGTTGCCTGTAGCCTGCTCCAGAGTCTCTGCCTGCCAGTGGGCAGGCACCTGTCCTGCTCAGCTTATTACACAGCACTGTCGATCTGCAGGACGCGAGCTGGACATATCACGTAGCATTTATGCGCGTTGATAATACTGCGGTGTTTGTCGCTGTTGTTGCACACGCCAATGGTTGCGTGCCATGCGTTTCTGGCAATGTAACAGAGACCTGTCAGGTGCACCCTGTCCGCGAAATTTTGCCTTCAAACTAATTGTGACGCATACTAATACATGATTCGGTTGCTTGATTGACACAGAGCTGGCCATCTGTCTATACGTTTGACTTGGTCTGGGTTCTCTCTTTGAGCTTTCTGGCGCTTTGAAGCGACTCTCATACAATTTAAACCACTCGCGAACGTTTTCGTGGAACCTGCTGGTCACCTAGGTGCCTGGAAGCTGCAAACTGCGCGACGCAAGCCAGCTGTTCTTGCAGTCTTTGAGGCGCGCTATCTGGGGCGCATCAACATCAGCAGCACCTAAGACAAGTTTGATTGAGATGCAAAGCAGAGACACTTCTGCTGCGGGTGTGACCGGCGCCATGGACAAGACCACTGGCACCATTGCCATAGGCATCACAGGGTATGCGCTTGAACAGCAGAGCCAGCAAAAGATCCTAGTTATGGGTACAAGCGCGTCGCTCAGCCTCTTGCCGTCGTGCAGGGATGTGGAGGCTGCAAAGCAGGAGAGGATGCGTAACTTCAAGAGGTAAAGTTGACTCTGACTCTTGCTGCAGCAGCTGCAGCTGCTGTTTCTGTGTCAGCTGCAGAATAGCTTTCTTCGCTGCAGGATGGAATCTCTGACATTGTTTATGGATTCTGCAGGCGTGCCGGCTGTTGCATCAAGGTAGCGCCATGGGTGTCCGCCATCAGCTGCATCATGGTTGGCGTTGGCCTGGGTGTCTGGTGAGTGCCAGTTTGCTGCAGCAGCATGAGCAGCAACATTGTTCACAACAAACAAGCTTGCAGCTTGCGGCATGTGCACAGCATAGTTGTCAACCTTGATGCACCAGCCATCCCACTAGTGCTTGCTTGTGACGGTTCAAACCATCCTGTGCCGACTTCACACCACCAACTCTTCTCATGAATCCTGCAGGTATGTTTACACCAAGCGCTGCCTAGGGCTGACACAGGAGATCACCCAGCAGCTGTTCAAGCAGCCAATGGCACTGGTGCAGCTGCTTGGTGACGTGCTGGGCTGGACAACACTGCTGATGGTCATTGTGGTGTCCTGCCTGTTGGGCATCACTGTGTTTGTGTCGTTGATGCGGACATACCAGTACTCTGCACGCCTGCCAAGCACCAGTTGCGGTGAGCCCATGGCACAGACAGGACCTCAACAGCCATGGCTGCTCAAACTGCAGTGCTGCTGTGCTGGTAGTCCTGCAGCATCAGCAACATTACTGCTGTGACACCATGCATCAGCCACCGGCTCTGCTGGCAACTTGAGTCTTGCACATGAGCATGCTGTTGCAGCAATTGACTCTGGGCATGGCTGTTTCTTACTCAACACGAATTTCCAATAACCTTTGTGTCTCCCGCGCTGCTCACATGCAGGTGCGCCTGGCAAGCTGTCATACGGCTCCTATGCTGGCTTCACCGCCATCCTCAACTTCGGCTGGTGGCTGCTGACCATTGTGGTGGCACTGATGATTGCCGGCAACCTGGTGTGGCTGACAGCGGCATTCCTCTTCAACAGCGCCTTGACCATGGGAGTCACGTGAGTATAACCGCACACTGGCGAAGGCGTTGAGCGATGTATGCACAATGTCAACAGACATCGACGCACCTCTGTAGTGGGCATATGTGTCATTTAGCTGCCAACATGGCATACGCTTGTCTTGTTGACAGGCAACGACATCACCATGCACCATGCTTGTGTTTGTTTGTCCAGGCCCACACCTGACGCAGCTGTGACCAGCGCCCAGTACTACAACGCAGCTCGTGACGCGCTTGACGGCCTGAGGACGTACAGCACTGTTGTGGCGCCCAAGGTGCCAGCTGGTGTGGCCTCACAGCCTGATGTGCAGAGCATGAACGCCAACGTCAACAGCTTCTTGGCTGCCTCCGAGAATGTGCCGCTCACTGTGTGCCCAGTCAACTGCTTCAACATGGGCTCCTTCTACGGTGCGTGATTGGGTGCAGGCGGCAATTGAGTGAGCCCCGCCAGGTTCACGAACAGCTGCGGATTGCTGGTGGACGTCAAATTGTTAGGCTACTTTGGATGAGAGCCTGCTGCTGTAGGCAGAGACTGCTGCAGCGATGGCAGACTAATGTTGTTTTTGGTGGTGGTTGCTGACATATTTTGTGCCCGCGTTTTCTGTTGATGCAGACACTCTGGGCCTGAGCAACAGCTGCATCTGCTCAGATGCCAACATGCAGCAGCTCAGGGAGCAGGCTGACACCACCTGGAAGGTGAGTGCTGCAGCGTAACCAGTAGCAACAGCAGCAACAGCAGTAGTAAGGGCCTTGTTGAAGTGTAACAGAGTGTGTCAGTTCATCCGATAGAGAATTGACACGTGTCCGCTGCCGCTTGGTTCAACTGTGTGCTGCTCCTCATGTCTTGCTTTTCTTGCAGTTCCTGGTGCACGTCCTGGCTGCGCTGGCGCTGATGGGCCTGGGCTGCCTGTGGCAGCTGATGAACGCATCTGCCAACTTTGCCCATGCGCGCCGCGACATGCGCGAGGCTCCTGGCCGCAATGAGCCAGCCCAGTTCCTTACTGGGGTGAGATCCTGCGCAGCGTTATAGGCCAGCATGAGAAGCACAGCACGGCGTTGCGGTGTGCAACTGCAGCAGCAATGTTGATTATGTGCACACACCAGGTGCAGGTGATGTGGTGCTACAACATGCTGCCCCGCATGTGTTGTGCTAATCTTCCGCTTGCTGGGACATTTGGATGGATCGCAGGACGCATATGCTGCCGTGCACGCATCACCCTACACCCCCAACAAGAAGGCTACCCCCAGCGGCATCAAGCGCGACCAGGTGAGATGGCTGCTCTGTAAGACATACATGCGCACCTGCCAGCAACCCAGCAGTAGTTCAGCCTGCATACAGCCGAACTGCCATGCTCAGCACACTGTGGTTTAAGGGTGGCAAGCAGGGCATGCTGCCGCAAAAATTGCACACAGCTTTGTGATGCTGCAAGTGTGCCGACACGTATTCTCCTGGAATGCTCTTGGCCGTTCAGGACTCTGGCCGCAGCCCCGACACATCCATGTTCCCCGCCACCACGGAGTTTGCGCCAGCCATGCCCGAGGCCGTGCCTGAGCCAGCAGCACCAGTGGAGCACATGACATACAACAGCGCGTACGAGACCTACCAGGAGACGCCCATGGAGCAGGCAACACCCAACCGCCGCGCCTCCTCACCCTCACCCAGGTGCGCGCAGCACAGCATCAAGGCGCACAACCGTAGGAGTTCCTGGCTGATTCGCAGGCACGGCAGGGCAGCTGGGTTGCCTCTTGCACGTGATGCCTGTGTCGTGTTGGGCTGCAAGCAGAGTATCAGTTGTGGCAATCATGTGCAAGCTTACCTGCAGTGGTCTGTGCCAATCTTGTAAGATGGCTTACGGCGCATGTGGTGTTTGGCATGTGCTGTGTGCGCAGGAGCAACGAGGCAGAGCAGCCAAGCCCCAGCAGTGGTGGACGCGGCGCTACCTTCAACTCCACTGCACAGCGCTACGCAGCATACAGGCTGCGCGCTGCCCAGGGTGAGTGCTGCTAAGGAGGCATCTTGTGAGCTGAAGTGATGAATGTTGGCGCCAAAACTGCGCAGGTACTGCTGCAAAGATGTGCTGGTCAGATGTACACTGTTGCCTGTACTGTCCAAAGTCTGCAAACATTGTTTGTTGCTTCTATCTGACGCCTGTTTCGTGGCCTTCCTGTTGATGCATGCAGCTGCAGCAGGCAAGCCCGCCAGCGAGGGCCGCAAGCAGTGGATGCGCTGAGTTACGGAGGCAGCAGGCTTTGAGTGGGTGGCGCATGCGCCACCTTGACCAGCAGCAGCGAGCTAGGGGACTCTGGCATTGTCAGACATCCTGGCCGCTGCCGCAGCAGCAGGGACCTTGACGTTGGATGCTTCTACACATGCAGTCTCGCTTTGATGAGGCAGGTTTGAAGTACAGCGCGTCACAGAGCAGCAGCGGGCAGCTGGCATCCTGCCGAACGGCGCATGATGTGTGCAAGCAGACACAGCAGCAACATCTGCTGTGAGACCAAGCAGGACTGTGCAGTTGCCGTGACCTTTGCAGATGGGTGTGATTGTCGTAGCAGATTGGTAGTTTGACCTGACATGGAGTGACCAATGCAGCAGTGACCTTACATTTTACCTGATTTGCATGTCTCCCTACCATCGTGACCGGCGAATTCATTCATTCAAAGCTTTTTCTTGTTTGCGTGTGCCCTAGTCAGACTGTGTGTGGTGTGGCAATTGAATCAGGGCTGGCATAGGATAGTCCTTGTGCCAGCTGGGGAGTAGGACCACACATTACAAAGTGTGCTGCTTTGAAGGGCACGCATGCCTGCCTACATAGCTGTGTGTGTTGTCCTCAATCGAGCCTGTCAGCAGCAACATGTCGTGCTTGCAATGTGTTACAAATATGCCTCTATTAGGGGGACTGCGCGCCAAAGTATGTGAGCAGTGTCCAGGGTTGCACGGTTCCAGGCATGTCCAGATTGCGCAACACATCAAATCTCACTGTAAGGCAGATGTTGCGTCCACACGTCCACAGTGAGTGTTATGTAACAATTCAAGTTGCTGCGGTCCCGCACACCTGGTATTGAAGCGGCGTGCAAAAGAGTCTTCACAATGCTTGCTGAGTAGTGCGCGGCAAACTGACATTGCAGCGCTGCAGCAGCTAGCTGCTGCCTCAAAAAGCACAGTCCAACATCAAGCTGTAATGCATTATCTGGGAGTAAAGTAAGTGGGTGCAACACCAAGTGGCTGACGCCCCTTGAAGACCCAACACCAAGCTGACTTTCAAAAGTTCTAGCAGCTACAGACTGCAGCACACTGCACAGCAGCAGGCAGCAGTGCGCGGGGCCATGTCGACCCAAGTCACACACTGCATATCACAATGGTTTGACAGCACATTCATCAACAGGCTGGCAGCAGTGCAGTTGTGACAAATGACAGAACTCTCGACATGTGATTGATACCACACAAACGGAGTGCCCCAGCCATCATGGCCATCATGGATCATGATGATCCTGGGCTGCAGTGCTTGCTACAGCTGCCAGGGTGAGACTCAGTGCAAAGGCTCATGCCTGAACAGCCTCTGCCTTGACCAATTGCTTGCAAGCACAATGGTTCACCATGCCCTAACCACGTGCGCACAGTCTTGACTTTCTTGCCTCCAATGCACCGCTTCTGACAGCTGTCAGGGCTACCATCAGTGCACCTGAGCAGCAACGGTTTCAACCTCAATCAGAGGTTGGCGAGTGCCACCTCACAATGTAGCATGGCAATTCACGACAGTCTTCACATCAGCAGCAGCAGCTGCTGCATTGGGGGGAACCATCTGGTCCACCAGCCCTCAGGCATCAATGGCAGTGCTGCGCATACAATGTAGCACTGCGGTGCAGGCACATGCGCATCCCCAAGGCAATGCTTGAAGTTGTGCAACGCAGAACCTGCTGCAGCAACTGCAATGCGCTAGGGCTTTTCACACTGTTGTGCAGAAGGCAATGGTTGCCAAGCGGATAGTCAACGATCTGCCTTCACAACCAGGCCCAACCTCCCGCCTAGGATGGCTGCATCAATCAATTAAACATGCATGTGCATTGAGTGCTGCAGCCTAAAATATTAATATAGTTGACTGGTGGGAGCCAGATGGCACATGCCGGTACCATACATACTACTAACATATGTGGTTACATAGAAAATGTTCTATCATAGATAACGGCAGACCAGCGGTTCTGCTGCACCTGGCAGAGGTTCAAGCGTCACCACAAACACAGTCAATTAAGAGCAAGCGCACAGGCATGTGAGAGCACATGCTCTGCATGCAGTGACATGCATGGTGTGTATTTAGAAGCAACAACCAATCCGTAAGTCATAATTGCTCATCGGCAGCATCGCAGCAGTCGCGCATGAACCAAAAGCATATGTTGGAGCCATGCGATCATGCTTGCTGCTTGCAACTTCAATTGTTAGGCCAAGTTGCATACTCTGTAGCCTAGGGATCAACCTCCCAAATGCACAACCCCACTCATACCAAACACAGTCTCAGCACGATAACTAAGTAAACGCAACACCTCAGCTGCTCAGCAGCATAAAAAGGAAGCTGCAGCTGCAGCTTCAAACAGTGCACTTGTTACTGCAGCACTGATAGTGAGGTTTCATGAGACTCGATCAGGCAAGGGTTGCTGGCAGATGACTGCTGGGTGTGCACAGCACGAGCTGTGCAACCCCAAAGCAATGCCAAGCTGCGGGCCAAAGTAGTGGCAGCTCACCAACAGATCAACAGTTCAACAGATCAATGCACTGCTGTGGGGCACGCGTCACACAACCAATGCACATGCATTCTCTACATCAAAAACCACCTGCTGCCAACCACATGTACGCTATCAGCAGCAGCACGAAGAAAATCCAGAACCACATCCCAACTGTCCACGTCACCCATGAAATGCATGTCTCGTCACAACCGTCTATCAGTTGCAGAGCCGACATGCAAGCCACCACATGCCCTGATGTCTTGGCACCACCTGAAACCCATCACCCATCACCCAAACCTCACATGCAACAGCCTGCTACACCTGCAACAATCTTCAAGCGGCACGAACCAATCACCACCTCATGTGCTGCATGCACAAGCGGCACCTGCAAAACCTTGCCGCCAGTATCAAACATGCAAAACCCCAGTGACACCAGCAATCAGTCGCATGCTATGATCTGTCATAACATGGGTTATAACTTCCCCAGCTTGTGTCCCACCAGTGCCCGCATCAGGGGCCAGTAGGGCCAGGAGGCCACGCACAGGCGTGCAGTCTGCTCGTTATCCATCATCATCAGCATACTCCAGCCTGCAGTGGCACGGCACATGGCAGGCACACACAGCAGCAGTGTTACTGCCAGCACCTGATGAAGGCCACTTGAGCTCTGCAGTTGCACGGCAGGCACATTTACAAGAGGAGTACTGTTTCCAGCATTTGCCACTCACCGAAGGCCATGATGATGGCCCTGCCCCGCATCAAATTCCTGTCAACGGAATCAGCCAGTGTCTCATAATCCGCCAGGTCCATGCAGCCATAGCACAGCCGCTGCACACCAAAGCAGCCAGGCACCTCAGCAGCAGCAGCCAGCAGGCAGCCAGCCATGCCCTGCGCAGCAGCACAGCCGCTGCTGCCACTGCTGCTGCTGCTCTCCATCTTTCCCTCAGCTGCTGCTGCTGCCGCTGCAATTGCTGGGCTGTCAATCGCGCGCTGCAGCTGCAGGCGCAGCTGCTGCCGCTCCTCGTTTAAACGTGCCACGGCTCGATCAAACAGGCTCCAGGAAGCGTCCAGCTGCTGCAGCTGCTGCTGCCGCATTGGGACTTGTGCAGCAGCAGCAGCCCAGAAGCCCGCGGGCAGTATGTCTGGCTTACCTGCATGACGCAGCAGCGGCGGCAGCAACAGCGTTGGATTGTCAGTGCATGACAGCAGCTGCAGCAGCTGCTTGGCGCATGGTCGTGTGCTGCATTTGCGCAGAGCGGCAACGTATGCATGGGGCATTTGGGCTACTTCAAGGCAGCCTGAGGGGCTGAACGGGATGCAGCCCTGTCATCAGCACACCAACCACCGTCACATGCCAACGTCAGAGATGACAACCAGCATTTAGATCACCTCACCTGTCACAAGATTCAAGATAGCCATGCCGGCATTCGACCCAGCGGCTGCTGCTGCTGCTGCTGCGGCAGCACCCCCGCCTGCACCTGCGCTGCTGCTGCTGCTGCTGCTGCTGCCTTGCACCTCCCGTGTGTGTCCAGCTGTATGGTTGAGCCTCCAAGCACTTAATGCTTCCAGCAGGCCATAAGGAAAAGGAGGGAAGCCAGTGGCATCAGGGCCAGGCCTAGGTGCTGCCCGTGCTGCTGCTGCTGCTGCTGCCGCTGGGCTAGCGCAGGAAGCATCAGGCTGTGTTGCAGCTGCTGCTGCTGCTGCTGGCTGTGCTGCTGCTGCCGCCAGTGTGGCATGACTGCCAGCTGCTGCTTCAATCTTGAAAGCAGAAATGTGCGCAGCACTCTGCTGCTTGTCGGCTGATGTGGCATGTTCAGCTGGCAGCAGTGGCATGGAAGCCAGCTGGTCTAAGACAGTCCTGATGTATGCAGTGTAGCGGTCGCGCAGCACGGCTGCCTCCTGCAAGGCATGACAGAGCAACGCAGTACAGTCATGGCACATGGATGATGTGTCTTGTGTCACAATACTTATATGTCGCGTGACCTGTGTATGACTTATATCTCACGTGCCACTCAGCAATCCTGCAACACACGCCTTGAGGCCTAGCAGATACACAAAGCAAACAGAGTAGCAGTGGACACCTAAGGTGATTAGGCAGGAAGGATCTGGCAATGCAAGCGACGCAACGATAATTCACCAGCTACGTTGTCGCTTGACATGCAGCATGTGCCCGATCAAGAGCGCCTATCAAATACCGCATGCACACACCTGCACATGCTGCTGCTGCAGCTGCTGCTTCTTCGCCTGGTCCGCCTGCACGCGCTGCTTGTATACACTCTCGCTGGCTGCTGCTGCAGCAGCGGCGGCTGTGGCAGCAGCAGCGCTGCTGTGTGGCTGCCGTTCCACCTGTAGCAGCCGCTTTCCCTTCCCTGTGCATATCTCATCAGCCACATGCGCTGCTGCATCCGCTGCTGCATCCGCTGCTGCATGCGCTGCTGCATCTGCTGCTAAATCTGCTGCTGGGCCTACAGACAGGCTCAGATTGGCTAGCCCTGCCACCATGCACTCCTGGCTGCCCAGTGCACCCTCAATTGCCTGTAGCTTGGAGGTTAGTGCAGCATGCTGCTCCTGCAGCTGCAGCAGCAGCTGCTGCTGCGCCTGCACCTCCTCCTGCAGCTGCTGCTCCTGTAGGGTAGGTGTAAGGGTAGGGGCAGCGCAACAGCAGCGGGCACGTATGTTGCTGGATGGTGCAGTGGGAACTATCTGTGTGCTACTCACTATTGTGTGCGCTAAAATGCTGTGTACTCGACGTGTTTTGCGGCCAGCAGAAGCCGAGAGGCACACCGCCAGATAGGAGCAGTGGCTGTGATCAGAGCTGTCGAGACTACCAGCAAGGCTCGACGGCAAATATATGACATGCAGGTGCCTAGAAACACCTCCAACACGCAACACTGCATGGTGGCAGTACTAAGCAGCTGGGCTGAGCACTCTGATACAAGGTTGTGCCATGCAACACTGGCAGCGGCAGCAGCAGCAGCAGCAGCAGCAGCAGCAAGTCAAGGGGATTGGTGACTCACCATGGTCTGGTTGCGCCTGCGGGACTTCAACACTGCCTCGTAGCCTTTGCAGTACCTGCCTTTCACCTTGGGCGGCCTGCCACGCCTGCGCTGCTGCTGCTGCTGCTGCTGCTGCTGCTGCCTCTGCCACCGCCAACTGTTCTCTGGCACGCTGCGCTCCACGACATGTTGCACTCCGGGTGCAGGGAAGCTGACGTTCTCTGCCTGCAGGTGCTGTTGGTGCTGCGGCCAGTGCTGCTGCTGCAAGTGCTGCAGATGTTGCGCTTGCAGCAGCAGAATCTGCTCTGAGAGCGCCGCTGATTCTAGGCTGTTAGGAATGGCTATCCCAGCAGGGAGCGGCGCATGCTGCTGCAAACCTTGCTGCTGGTTTAAGCTAAGGAAATGCTGTTGCACATGGGGCTGCTGCTGCTGGTGTGCATGTGGGGGTGGGAGTGCTACAGCTGCTGTTGTGCTGCCAGAGCGCGCTGGGGCCGCAAACCCTTGACGTGGAGGGGTGGAAACAAGCGACGGAAACAGCACAGGGGCATTCTGTGCGGTCTCGGCGTCGCTCCATTCAAAGGCGTCTGCGAGAAATGAAATGAAATCGTCTTCCACACGCTGGAAGTTCTGCATCCTATTGACGGTCCCCCAACATGCTTAACAGAACGCAAAAGTCAGCACAGATATCCCCAGTTCAGATCGTCAATTGGCTTGAACATGCGCTGGCCTGGAGACGCTTGCTGGGTGATTCTGTCACTGACACGGCAGCAGTGCAGGGTCCTGGGTGACAACCAGAGAACGCAGCAGCCCAGCTCTGAACCGCCATGCCAACTCCTGATCAACAACTTTTGGTTATTCCTGGTGCATTGCCAGGGGGTGTTGCTGCTTGCGTTGCTGCTTGCCTTGCTGTTTGTGAAGCTTTGACACACTGATCAGTGTCCAGCACGACAATGCAGTGGTGTTGCAAGTGTTTCAAGCGCGGGGTGTGCCGTTCCTTGTGCCGAGGGGACCGCTGCACTGGCCTTACTACTGAGCTGAGCTGTCCCAGGCCTGATCAGCCTGAATACATGCACGTGGCATTGTGGCCGCCAAGCCCAGCAACCGTGACTGTTCAATGGTCAGCCACACTTGCAAAGCGGATCCGGGCGCCATCCGGATGGTGGTGCGCTGACGTAGTATTGTTGCAGTCCGAGCACATCAATCTGACTGTCCTGGCAGCCTCAACACGAGTTACCTTCATCAGGCACTTCGTCAGCAGTGTAACAGTCACCGGTGATGACTGGTCAGATAAAATCATGTGGCGCGTGATAGCCGCCAGACTACAGCGCTGTGCATCAATTCCACGCCATGCTAAGTATCAATGCTATGGCTCGTAAGTCTATGCCCTATCCCATGCATAGTTGTGCATAGGTGCCCGACTGTCCGCAGACAATACTCCCCGCTGATGATGTGAAAGCCATATTATGCATGCTTGTGTTGTGCAATACACAAGGCAGTGTGTGCCCAGCCAAGGGGAGCAATGCTGCACACAGCAGCATGGCCTGCTCATCCTCACTAGGTAGGAGACCAACCATGGCATGATGGGCATGAGGGGTTCACAGCTAGCACGTTGCCGCATAGGAATTGCACACCAGGAGGTACGCTCATCATGCACGAGTGATATAAAGCATCAGGTCTGAAGGCTGGTGCGCCACAGATTTGGTGATAATGCCGCACAGTATGGTTGCTGCTGCTGCTGCATGGTGCCAGCGCTGCGCATGGCAGCGCACACTCACGCTGCAGCAACAATGGATGCGGCAGGCCGTCGATGGCCACGCTTGAAGCTCAATATACCCGAACGGCACGTGACATACGGCTGACAGCTGGCGAGAGGTCGCTGCGGTGATACTAGGAAGTTGAACATGCACATGTTGCGCCAAGCCCAGCCCCCATGCCAACTAGTACCTACAACTAACTAATTAACTACCTGCTAATGTCATGTCAAGTTATGCCCGAGTCAATGCTAGAGCATCACCTCAAGGCTATGCAGTGCTCGGGGAAAGCTGCTGCAAGCGCTACCCGGCGCCGCATGTTCAGCGCCTCCAGCTGTCATTCCAGCGGCGCCTGGGTGGCTGCAGCTGCACATGGCGCTGCTGCTGCTGCTGCTGCTGCTGGCTGGTGCCGCTGGCCACGCTGATGCGCAGGGTCTCATTGGCACCTCCCTGCAGGCCTGCTGAGATGCCTGGCTGCTGGTCACTGCCCCGCACGGCCGGCTGCTCCACATCACCAACCTGCGTCAACAACAGCAGCAGCAGCAAGTTGCAGCACCACGTCAGCCAACATGCTCAGAAGATTCTCTGTCAGCTGGTGTTGACAGACAGTGGTATCACTGCATGCACACTACAGTGCACAGCTGCACGCGCACGCATCTGAGCATCTGCTGCTGCCACCAAGTTTTCCTTCTCATCTCAGTCAATCCACATCCACTCACCAGGCGGCTGTCAGCAGCTGCTGTCGCTGACGGCCAGTCCTCCTTGCTCTTGCAGGAAGCCTTCCTGGGGCTGGGGCTCAGGCTGCTGCGCAGCTCAGGAGCCATCAGCTGCACCTGCCGCTGCTGATCACCGCCGACATCAAAGCCGCCGCCGCTGCTGCGCTCTGCCATGCGGCCGCCAGCCCCCACGCCACCTCCGCTGCCGCGATAATACTCGCCGGCAGTAGCTGGGTAGGGTGAGTAGGTGTGCTGCGGCGCTGCGCGCATCCAGTTGCGCACACGGTGGTCGCGCTGGTGTGCTGTCTGCTGCTCGTTTTCAAAGGAGAGGCGTGCGGCCTGGTGGTCGCGGCGCGCAGAGGCGCAGCTGCCCACCCCGTACACCAACAGCCAGGAGGCTGCATGGCAGCAACACAGCACGCCAACCAGCAGTAGCAGCTTATGTGATGGGGCTGTTTGGGACGTAGTGGTAGCAGCTGGCGATGCTGAGCGGCAAACAGGCTGTGAGCCTACATTACTGGTGCCATGATGTCTGATTGGCTGGCTGGCATGACACAGCTGGCTGTAGCCTGCACACACGTTGCAACATAGGCTATGCCATTACATGACCTGCTGATGACACAAGTGGCTGCTAGGCATAGGCTACCAGATCAGCCGAGCATGCACTACCGCTGCTCACCAGACAGCAGCAGCACGGCCAAAGCAACGCAGGCAGCCAGAGCATCCTTGAATGTGCGGCTGAACTGCTGTTGCAGCTCAAACAAGGTCTGCTGCCCGCACACGCACGTGTTCAAAGTCGTGCTGTTGACCCAGGGCATCAAGCCTACAGGAGTAGAGGCAGGAAGCAGCAACTGACAGAGCCACATACATAGGAAGATACGCCTGACCACGCAACAAACAAAACACATGTGCTTGTGCAAAGCTGTGTTGTTCATACCACATGTGCCTGCTGCACAGGGCTGAGGTTCACAAGAACTGCTGGCTGTTGATGCTCAGCATGCAGCAGCATCCCAACTTCATGGCCACTCACTTGCTATTGGCGACATGTCCAAGCAGTACGCAGGGCAGTAGCTGCTTGCACTAATGTCCTGCACTGCATTGTCCAGCAGTCGGCCGATGCCTTTCTCCAAGCCCCCAAACCAGGGCGTCAAGCGTAGCTGCGCTGGCGTCTCGGCCATGCGGCGCTTGAACTCGGCTGATGCCTCCGTGAGACGTGTGACCGTCTCGTTCACGTTCACGTGCGTGGTTGTGACATTGTTGAGCACAGCATGCCTGCGTTGCAACACACCATCAACACCAATAAGCAACAGATCACGCTTGTCAGCAGCTGCAGCACACTTGTATATGGCAGCTGAACTGACTAACAAGGCTGCCAAACACAACTAATCACTATGTCAACACCTCCACTTGCAGGAAAGCGGCTTGGGCGGCACACACAACCACGCAGCTGCGTTGTGGCAACACGTGTGTTTCATTGCACCATCCTTTGTGAATCTCCGCCCCACCTGAATGCCCTGCTGGCTGCCATGTCTCCCACCAGTGCCACACCACCGCTGGTGGCAGCAAAGCACAGCACGCACGCCAGCCCAGCAGAGATTAGCCACAGCAGCAGCAGCAGTGCGGCGGTGATGCCGACATACGCGTGCACCCTACAGCCGTGTGGCCAGTCTGCATGACAACAAAGTCAGACCCGTAGCAGTGCAGCACTTAGCAGCAAGTACACCTGGTTGTGCGATCCCCAGTTCACATGCCGGTGTGCATATGCACCTTGTTGCTTGGGCCTTTGGAGCAACTGCAGGAATGACTGGCCAGAGCCACTGCTTGTTATGCATCTGCAACAGATGACGCTTTACGCTGCACATAATCCATTGTTGCAAACTACTGCAACAGCTGCACCCCCACCTGCATATCTCAGGGCCCGGCGCTTCTGCTGAACCTGCTGCTGCCTGTAGATGAACAGCAAGAGCAGCAGCCCCACCACTGCACTGACTGCAGCCAGCAAGACCACCTTGAGCATTTTGACAAAGCCATTGACGCCAGCAGCAATGCTCTCTGGAGCCCGCATCCTCTCCAGCACTGACAGCAGTGACGCTGTCACGCGGTCGGAGTGCACGCTCCTGCAAGGCATGAGACCACACATTGCAGGCGAAACAAGGTAGCGTCAGGCCTGGTATGCTTGTTATGGATAGGGGTCGGACTGCAGCAACAGCGCATGACCGCAGCTGAGATTACCAATGCATGCCGGCACAGGCTGGGCTATCCATCTAGCAGCTTGGTCAATTCTAGCAATGTCACTGCTGACATACTGCTGGCTTTTGTCACAAGCAGCACGGTGCTCATGAAGACAAGCAGCCCTGCCTCAGCTATTGCTGTTGGTGCATCTTGCTTCTGCTGCTGCACGAAAACGCTTGAGTTGATGAACACCCCATCAGCATTCACATGCGTTGCTTACCAGACAATGAGAGCTCCTGCTGTCAGCATTGTGCACAGCAGAGGGATCCATGGCACTGCCTTGCAGCAAGCCCATGCACACTGCCGGCGTGTGGGAGCGTCCTCGCCACCCCACTGTGGTGCTGGCTGCTTCCTGTGCTGCTGTTGCTGCTGCTGGGGTTGCTGGGACGTGATTGCAGAGTGACCCTGCTGCTGCTCAGTCTGTGCTGTTGGGTACTCTCTGAAGCATGCAGGGAACATGGTTATGCTGTGAATCTGCATGCAAGTACTACGAGTGACCTGCTGCAGGTGCTGGATGACCCGAAAGAGGTACTGGAAGACAAACTGGGCTTTCATGTACACCGCTGGAAGACGGTGCTGTTGTGAAAGTTCAACAGCACTTGAGTATACTTGCAAGCCAGTCAGCATACACAACAATGCTAGCATGCTTGCATTCTGGTGTGCTGCTGCTGCACTTGCAGCTGCTTCAGCACCATGCTCACCTCGTGGGAGATGGTGGTGATAACGGTCCCTGCTGAAATTCATTCCCAGTGTTCACGTGGAACAGGGGGTTGCTGGTGGATAGGATGCCTTGCATGCTGAAGACGTGCTGCACTTATGACACTTCAGGGCAGCATGTGTACTTGGGAGCGCTCGATGTCTGCTGATGAATTGCAATGTGGTACGATTTGATGATTGTTGTATGTATTATGTGGGTTGGTCCAGACGGGTTGTTGGCAAGCAATACACCGAACCGCTGTGCTCTGCAGCAGCTCTTCGCCGCACGCCTCACAGCAAGAAAAACATAATACATGTGTAAAAGTTGCCGTGTCTTAGAATCAGCTCCCCTGGCTCGTCTGATGGGCGAGCTGTTATCTGGTTTGAAACGGCACCTCTACGCAACTCGACTCCCAACTCGGTGCCTTCGATGCTGTATTGTGCACTTTAACTGCTGGTTATGTTTGATAAGCTCTTGGAGTGCGCTAAAGGTGCATACGTCCCCTGGTTGTCGACATCGCTAGCGCTTGCAGCTCAGCCTGACAGTGAGGCATGCATGCACGCACTGCTCTGAGAGCATCGCACGTGGATGCACTGGCCAAGGGCCAAAGGCATGCAGGAGATCCTAAAGCGGTTGGGTACCACCGATGCGTCGCTTTCTGTGACCCTGTACATCATCGAGGGCTGCTCTTACAACCCAGCCAGGCAGGTGCCCTGGCCCAGTGGGTTATCCTGCCAGCCTGGCACATGCAGCACTTGCACGACACATCTGCATGCTGCCATGGCGCCTGCATAATCCACGAAAAACAACCTCCTTGGATATTACATACAAACTCATATCCATCATAAGGTTTTTCCCGGCCTGTCTCACCAAGCCAGGAACTGGAGCACCCCCAGCATTTGGAACCATATGTGCGTTGGTGCACTGCACAGTTTGCATGCAAGGCTGGCCATTTGTAGACGGAAAATGGCATCAGCATGCACAGATGGTCCACAACCGCGCAACAGCACGCTAGGCGCAGCACGCTGTTGAACTGCTGCAGCAGCAGGGGCCGCTGCAGACACGATAGCTGCACCAACTGCCCATATACCACCGATCCTGCTACCAGATAAAGCTGTGTTTCTACCGTACAAGTTAAGAATGGTTCTAAGATAACGTTAAAGTACGCACACAGCTTAGTTCTACATGCAAGGTACACAAGAATGCCTGGCACATGAGAGACACTCACGTAAGCCAAGGAGAACAAATCACTCAGCCACAGCTGATGCAGCGAACCCTTTGACACACACGACCACCAGCTCAGGCTGACAAGGAAGCTGAATAAGTGACATAAGGGACTAGCTAAGCTATCATACGAGAAACATTTATTGGTCTAGATGTGCTGCACCTCCTTATAGGCAGGTATCAAAGAGCATAGCAAGAACGGTCTTAACCTGACGCTCTAAGCACTGTGAACCACGCTGCTGCAGTGCACAACCTGCATGCACGAAACCAGCAGCCAGCTAGAGGCGCAAACAGCAAGGTCTTACAGCCACAACCCACGCACACGTTGGCAAAGAAACATGCAAACATAGCAAAGCGCAACATTGGACTCTATGTAAGAGAGCGTACAAGTGTTGCGCAGTAAGTAGACCAAGACCATTAAGCCTGGGCTGCTTCTTGCAGCCCAGGGCATGAAATGCACATATGAGGCTCCAGGCAGCAACCTGCTGCACAGGCGCAAGCTTCTGCGTTACAGAAGTGGCGGCTCTGCTGTAAGCCCTGCAAGCAGCGCATGCCGTTGCTGGTTTAGACATATCATGCTGGCTGAGACTGCCAGGCACTCTGAGAGCAGCTAGAGATGTAAACTATCAAGAAAGTCTGTCAACGCCCCTGGTCACATCCTCTCCGTCAGAGGCACCACCCTTTGTGACTGGCCTCTGTTCCAAGCTGTGTACAGCGGATGTGAAACAGGAGAGCATGCATTGCATTGCCGACTCAAACACATATAATCCACGCTCCTACAGCAAGCACTGCGTGATGAGGGCCCTCAAGAACAGAACAAGAACAGAAAGAGATGCCAGATGGATGCAATGCTGTGCTGCATGTGTAAACACGATCAACCACGCAAATGCAAGCAATGTGCTGCCCAACAGTAAGCCGCACGAGCAGCAACTGCCCTGCCAACCTCATCCTGCAAGCAATATACGCGCGACAGTTCGCTGTTCTGCTGCTGTTCATTCAAACATGTGTTGCCTCACGCACACCGTCTTCATCGCACAAAATGTAGCCAGCTGAGCCTGAGGCTAGATCACATGCATGCCCTCCGCACACATACACCACACCTCTGCGCATCATAGTTCACACTTAGGTAGACAACGTAGCATTTGTAAACAGCACACATCCTGCTGCCGCTGCTGCATTATTTGTGCAGACAGCTCCAGCCCTTGTGGAGTCACTTTAATTTGAACACAACAGATCACCAACTCTCAACCAAACCCTGGACATACATACACAGCATATGCCAGCATACAGCAAGCCCTGCAGGCATCTGCACAAGTCGCTCCAGCTGTAGGCACATGTCCATGCACACAAAACAAGCACGCTCTTCACAAAAGGCTGTCATGTTTTAAGATAGTATGTTCCATTCACTAGCGGCAACCCATGTGTGCGCACAACGCACTCCAACGTGTAGTAGAGGCTGCTTCCTGGCTCCTGGGCAGCGCCCAACCTGCGGCCCTGCTCAGCCATGCACATGATATGCCACAAGCCACGACACGTCAATTCCTGAAGCCTCATGCCAGTTGCAGCATTGCCTGCTGCCCTCACCTCACCCAGCAACTCCCGCTGCAAAGCACATGCCAACTGCAGCACCCAACACGGCACACCCCTGCTTGGGTAGCTCAACTCACACAAAGAGCGCGGGCCAGACAACACCATGCCATCACTCTTGTCCATCCTTGTTCATCCTGGCTTGTCTGCCTCCACTCACGCACTGCGTGGTGTGTCAGGAGACTTGCAGTGCACATGCACGTGCACATAAGGGTTGCTGCTGCGCACGCCCTTCACTACAGCCTTCTGCACAGCTGACGCATCAGCCTGCGTCATACCCTGCTGCGGCTGCTGCTCCTGCTGCTGGCCAACAGCAACAGCCGCAGCAAACACTGCCAGAGCCTCCACTGCAACAGCACCCACCACTGGAGTGCGCCAGCTGCCACGCCCCTGCTGCTGCTCCTCACCCTGCTGCTGCTGCTGCACATTAGGGCTTGCCGCCCTAGGCAGGCCGTTATACCCCAGGCTGTCCATCTCATCCAGGCTGCCCTTCAGCCCCACAGCAGCCGAGGAGGGTTCAGGCCCCGCAGAACCGCTGCCAAACACAGGCGGCGGCAGATCCACCACCATCTTGCCTGGCATGGCATGCTCAGCATCTGCTGCCGCATTGCTGCTGCCAGACACAGTCTGCTCCCCAAACACAGGAGACATCTGCACTAGCTCGTACACTGCGCGGCTCCGTGGCGAGGGAGGGATGGCCTGCATGTGCTGCAGCTGCTGCAGCTGGTCCTCCTCCCAGCTGCTCCTGCTGGCTGCGCTGCCGTCATAATCATCCTCATAGTCATTGCAGCCGTACTCATCGGTGTCCTCATCATCACTGTCATCAGCGGCAGCAGCAGCAGCAGCAGGGCTGGCAGCAGCAGCAGCGAAGAAATCCTCCTTGGAACGCTCAAGGCCCCACCTGTTCAGGGAGGGCGAGCGGTTGCCCAGCGGCTGCTCACTCGCTGCTGCCTCTGCCTCCTGAGCAGCAGCAGCAGCAGCCTCAACTGCATCCACAGCACCTGACCCCTGCTGCTGCTGTGGCGCCAGTGAATGCTGCTGCTTGCGCAGCGCATTCAGCTCCGCCTCTGCCTGCTGCCACACCGTGCGCACTGCACGAAGCTCCTCCTCTGCAACAGCCAGCCGCTTCACATACTGCTTCGCCATATCCTCCACATGCTTGCGCACAAGGGCCATGTCAGGCGTCTTGGGCCTGCGTGTACTGCCACTGCCACCTGTACTGCCTGTAGGTGAGGCAGTACGGCTGCTGGGCCTGCTGCCGCCTGCACTTGACAGCTCCAGTACAGCATCAAGCTGCTGCAGGAGCTGCTCTGCCTCCAGATTGGCCAGGTCGTCGTGCTGCGCCTGCAGCTGCTGCTGGGTGTCGTGGTCATACCCAAGCAGCGGCAGCGCAGGACGCTGCTGCTGCTGCTGCTGCTTCTCGGCGCTTGCGAGCGCCTCTGACAGATCCACTGGCTGTGCTGCAGCTGCAGACGTCTCTGCAAGCGCCAGCGCAAAGTGTGACGTCTTGGCAGTCTGCACTGCACCACGCCCTTGTGCTGCATGCGGCTGCACCCTGTCCTGCAAGCTCTGCTCCTGCGCAGCAGCAGCAGCAGCAGCAGCAGAAGCTGCAGCAGCGTCAGCTTCAGCCTGCATCTCCTCCACAGTGCGCCCTGCTGCCTCTGCATCTGCCTCCAGCTGCTTCGCCCGCTGCAGCAGCTGCTGCTCATGATCCTGCTCATCCTCCAGCCGCTTCTTCGACTGCTCCAGCTCCTCTTTCAGTGTAGCAATCCTCAGCTGGCTGGCCACAAGCTTGCTGGCTTGGGCCTCCAGCTGCTGGTGCAGCTCGGCCGTGCTGCGCTCGTACTCCTCGGATTCAGTGGCGCCGGCGGCTTCTGCTGCTGCCAGGCGCTCCTGCAGGAACTCCAGGGAGGCCTCCACCTGGTTGAAGTGGTCATGCTCCACATCAACAGCAACACCTGCAGCAGCGCAAAGGCGGCAGCGAGGAGGAGCGGGGATAAACAGACAAGGCCTGTCAATATGCATGCCGGCAAATATGCACGCAGGAACTCCAGGTAGGCCTCCACCTGGTTGAAGTGGTCGTGCTCCACGTCAACATCTGCAGCACCGCAGATAGTGGCAGCGAGGCGACGAAAGGACAAACAGACAAGGCCTGTCAACAGGTATGTTTGCAAAGATGGCTCAAGCTCCACATCAACAGCAACACCTGCAGCAGCGCCTCGGACAACCGCATGATGTGCGGTGGTGTGAGTCTGGGTGCAAACCCCAAGCCAAAAGCCAAATGCCCAAGCACAAGGCGCCAGCAATTTGACAGGCGTCATACAGTGTGACCAAGGCTCCGGCAATGCACTGCTGCACTACCATGCACCGCAGCAATCAACAGCTGAGCTCACAGCAGAACCAACACCAGCAGCAGCAGCAGCAGCACTCACGTGACTCCTTGTACTCGGCCTCCAGTACTGCCACCATGCTGCGGCTGGTCTTCAGCGCGGAGCGCGCCTCAGTCCACTGCTCACGCAGCGCCGTGCTGACCACCATGATCTCCGCGTTTGTTCCGCCGATCTCCAACGAATCTGCAGCAGCAGGGGTGGCAGCCGCAGAAGGCAATTGTCAGCTGCTTGGCAACGGCACCAACTCACCAGCAGGACCCACAGCTAACTGCGGTCCTGTGGCAGTGCTACTACGCAGTCTGCCTGCTGCGCGGCATTGGTACAGAGAACATACGACAACAACCAGCATGCATAATGCAGTACGCACAGTTCCTAACCCTGGCAACCCTGGCAATGACGCTTAAATTGATGAGTGTTACGCACCTGATGATGGCGAGGATAGCGCCAACTGCGACAGCTCCTCCAGGCGCGCCTCCAGCTGGCCCACAATGTCCTCCAGGCCCTGCACACGCGACTGCTCGTTGTCCAGGCGCTCGTCTGCAGCAGCAGAAGCAGCAGCAGCGCGGGAAATGCAGGAGTGAGGGCCCCAACACCAGGTGAGCACTCAGCAGACAGCACAACAGACAGTACGCTCCAAACATAGCGTGAAGCAGGCGCGCCAGGCGTACGGCATACAAGGCGCAAACCGGCGCAAGCAAGACCAATGACGCGGCCTGCACATGCACACCCCAAGCTCCACTCACATGCCGCAAAGTACTCCTGCTGCAGCTCATCCAGCGCCGCCCGCGCATCCTGCTGCTCCTCCTGGCCCTTCTGTAGCTGCTGCTCCCACTGCAGCCGCTGCTGCAGCGCCACCTCGTTCTGCTGCTGCCTCAGGCCCTGCAGCGACTCCAGGCGCTGCTGCAGCTGGTCAACCACCTTCTGCAGCTGGTTGCTGCGCTCCCTTTCTGCCTCCAGCTCATCCTGAGCCAGCAGGTACTGCTCCTGCAGGGTGTGCAGCTGCATGCGCGTGGCTGCCAGCTGCTCGTGGGTAGTGCCGTGTGCTGCGACCTCTTCTGCCAGCTGCTGCTTTGTGATTTCCAGCTCCTGGCCAATCGCCTCCTTCTTGGCTTGGGTGGCCTCCAGGCGGGCACTGGTCTCACGCAGGTCTTCCTGCAAAGCGCAGCCGCACCGGGGTTAGTCAGTTGCTGTCTATCAACACTTTTGTGGGTACCCCTAGCTAGCCGCGATATAGCACCTGATGGCTGATCATATGGTGAAAAAGTTCAGTCCAACACCATGCATGGCACGCAGTGCAGATGTTCTTAAGTGCTTAATAGCCTGTTTTGTAGCTGCAGCGCACCTGTGTCTCCGCCAGGTCGCTCTGGTAGCTGCCCAGCTGGCGCTGCACCTCGATGAAGCGCTCGCTGTTGGTGGCGGCCCACTCGCGCGCTGCCGCCAGGTCAGCAGCAACCTGCGCAGCCACCTGCTCCGTCTCAGCCTGCAGGACACACAATCATGAAACATGAAGATGATTAGCAGGGACATAATCAGCATGTTCGGATGTATAGCAGCAACAAGAAACAAACCAAAGACAGCTGGCAGCAACAAGGCATGAGCTGCACTCTTGTTTCTTGCGCAAGCCTGAAAGAAGGCAGCAGAAGCGCGGCCAGTGCCGCTCGCTGCGCACCTGTGCATGCTGCAGCACAGTCATCTCCTCCTTCGCCTCACTCAGCTGCCCAGCCAGGTGGTGCGCCCGCTCCTCCGCTGCCATCTTTGCAGCAGCAGTGCTCTGCAGCTGCTCCTGCAGGGCCACACTCTGCTCCTGCAAGCCCTCCGCCAGCTGCTGCTGCAGCGCGAGCTCCCTCTTAGCCACATGCGCCTGTTCCTGCAAGCTCTCAATGGCCTCCCTGTCCTGCTCCAGCTGCACCTGCTGCTCCAGCAGCTGCTGCTGCAGCGCGCGGTGCTGCTGCGCTGCCTCTTTTGCTTGCAGCTGTGCTGCTGAGGTGGACTTCTCCAGGGACAGCTGCAGCTGCTGCACCTGGTCCACCAGCTCCTGGGCATGGGCCTCTGATGCTTCCAGCTCACCACCTGCAGGCGCAGCAGGCACAGCAAGCATACAGTGTGTAACAAGAGTCAATCGCAGGTTGTCATGTGATGTGTGTAGCACTCGAGGAAGGAAAACCACTGTACCCAGGATGCGTGCAGACATGTGCCTGCAAACACAGAATGAGCACGTCGCAACTGCTTGACGAACGAAGGCAATCCCGTGGCTTTGCTTCAACACTTGGCACCCCCGGTCCGCTGGCTGAAGTCAGCACTGGCAGCCTTGTCTGCACTTGCATGCTGACTGTATGCCCAGAGCCATACATGTGTCAGCATAGATTTAGAATACACCACTCACGTGCATGCAGATAGTGCGTCTCTAGCTCACGCAGCTCCTCCGCAGCTGTGCCCAGGTCCTCGCTGGTGCTCTGCAGCTGCAGCAGCAGCTGCCCCACCAGCGGGGCAGGCGCCTGGCCTGCTGCTGCTGCCGCGCTGAGCTGCACCAGGCGCTGCTCCAGCTCCTCCTGCTGCTTGTGAGCTAGCACCAACTCCTGCTTGCGGCGCTCCATCTCATCACCTGCAGTGAGGGGTGAATGGGCAGTGCGTTGCACGTTGGGTTGACAGCTTAGCAGAGAGGCGCATGGCTGCACTCAGGACTCAGGAAGTCGTACAAAATTGAGTTACAGCAGGCAGTGGACACGATGTGGGCCAGGCACGGGATCTGCTAGGGCAATTGCGGTGCGCGGTTGTGGCGCTGCTAGCACGCCTAGTATGCAGGCTATCTGGGCACGCCAGCAGGAGTGCTGTGCCATTACCTGCACTCAACAATGCTTGCAGCGCAACAAAGAAGCAACACATCAACCAAGCATCCATCAACCTGCCGCCTAACCCCGCCAACTCACGTGCTGTGGTGCACTTCTCCTCTGCTTTCCTGCGAAGCTCCGCAGCCTCTGCCACCTGCGCCTGAGCCTCACGGATCTGCGCCAGCAGCGCGTTGACCTGCTGCCCGTACATGTCCTGCTGCTGCCGGCGCAGCTGCTGCAGGCTGGCGATGCGCTGCTGCAGCTGCTCGGCCGCGGTCTCGTGGGTCAGAGCGCGCTCGCGCTCCTCCTCCAGTTGCTGGCCTGCAGGTTCGGACAGCAACGGGGTCGCAACATAACAACTAGCGTCAGCAGCAGAACATACTGCCAGCACAAGGCAACACTGTGCGCAACGTGAAAGCTGATGTCAGCAGCAGACACATGATTTCCTGCAAGAAATAATGAGTGATCCTGAACTGCCCAGCCACTTCAAGCTATCTGGTTGGGTTGGCTAGTGCGCCCTGCTATCATAGATGAGAATGCCCTGCAGGTCAAATACACATCACAATAACTGACAGCAAGCACGCCCCAGCTCAGCAGCCGCAGCTGCAGCAACCAGCCAGCAGCCTGCAGCCACTCACGGTTCTCTGCTGCCTTGACCTTCAGCGCCAGCAGCTGCATCTTGGCAGCCTCAAAGGCCTCTGCCTGAGCACGCGCCTCCTCTTTGTGCTGCTCCAGCTGCTGCTGCAGCACCTGCAGCTCAGCACGTGCCGCTGCCTCTGCTGCAGTGGCGGTCTCTGCCTGTTGCTGGGAGAGAGCCAGCTGCTGCTTGACCTGCAGTGTGACGAGCAAGGCAAGGGAGATAACAGTGCAGGGAGTGTTGAGTGAGTTGTTGCGGCTGCTGTTAACGACTGTAGGACTGCACTGTGCGCAGCACAGGCTGTGTGCGGCACAGGTTCTGCGCAGCACATGTGGTGTCAATCAGCATGCTGTGCAGTGCCACGGATCATATATCCCAGCCCTTGCTCTCAATGCAGCCAGCGACACCCAACCTTTGCATGGTATCTGCACACGCTGGTCTGTCCACATCAGCACCTCGCACCTGCTGTAGCTGCCCATCCTGCTGTGCCACAGCGGCTTCAGCAGACGCCACCAGCTCTGCCGCCTGCTTCTCTGCTGCCTTGGCACGCTCCTCAGCCACCTCGATCTGCTCCTGGTGCTGTTGCTGCAGCTGCAGCATCTGCTGCTTCGCCTGCTGCAGCTCAGCCTTTGCAGCCGCAGAGCGCTCCTTCTCTACCGCTGCAGTTGCTGCAGCAGCAACAGCCACCACGAGCGCCTCATCCTTGGCTGCAGCACTCTCTCTTGCAGCCGCAGCTGCAGCATCTGCAGCAGCTGTTGCGGCGGCAGCTGACACAACACGCTTGGCGCTTGTCAGCCGCATGTTGGTCAAACGCTGCTGCAGCTCCTTTGACTTGGTTGCCAGCTCCTCCTTGGACGCCCGCTCTGCTGACAGCTGCTGCTTCGTCTGCTGCAGCTCTCCCTTGGTCTGCACCAGCTTTGCTGCCGCTGCTTGAGCCTCCGCAGCAGCAGCAGCCTTCTCACCCTGTGCCTTGCTGACTGCTGCTGTAACAACAGCAGCATGCTGCTGGCCGGTGCTGCGGATGTTGACCAGCCGCTGGCGCAGCTCTGCTGCTGTTGACTTGAAGCTTGTGCTTGCTGCCTGCTCATGTGCAAGCTGCTGCTTGGTGGTGGTGAAACCAGCTTTCAGCGCCATGAGCTGTGGGTTGGCATTGTAATGAATGTGCACGGATAAGACACCAGAGCAAAGCGGCAGCAGCGGCAGCATCAAAGGTCAGACGTGTTGACGGTGGGGGACTGCAAAGCGTCCAATGCCATGCAGCAGACAGTAGCAGCAGCAGCCCAGGCCAGCAACGTGGGAGGCAGGCAGACAGGTAATTGGCACGGCTGCTCTGTCACGCACATCCACACCCATTTGTGCATGGAAAGAACCATCAAAGTGCATGCGTCCTGCAAGCATCCTCACCTGTGCCGCAGACTCCTGCTGCTGCCGCCTGCTGGCCGCAAGCTTCTCCTTGAGCTGGCTCAGCTGCCCAGTGAGCTGCTTGTTGCTGCTCTCCCGCACGCTGGCCATGTTGTGGATGCGCTGCTGCAGCACTGCCGTGGCCTCCTCCAGCGTCTCTGCGCGCTGGCGCTCGCTGTGCAGCGCGTCACCTGCAGGACAACGCCGGTAGAGTTTGGAGCAGCAATGTTTGACGTGAGAGATGAAGGGCAAGGCAGGGGGGAGGGGTTGATAAAGGATAACATGCGGTCGTCCTGTGTGGTGCAGGGCATCTCTGTTGGCATAATGTGTGTGATGCCTGCTGTTAGCATCAACTGGTTGCAGCTACTGGCAGGTGCTGCCTACACCAAGGTGCCACACAGACACCCAGTGAACCATCTGTGCTGCTCATGCGCAAGTCAAAACAGGCTGGTCACTCACGTGTGTCAACCACAACCTGCTGCAGCTGCCCCACTTGCTCCTCTTTGACCTTCAGCTCCACCTGCTGCTGCTCAACCACCTCAGCAACAGTCTGCAGCTGCGCCTGCACAGCCTGCTTCTCCTGCTCAGCTGCCTGCAGCCGCTGATGTGCCTGCAAGGCCTCCTGCTCCGCACGCGCTGCCAGCTGTGCTGACATTTCTGCTTCTGCTCGTGCTGCTGCAGCTTGTGCCTCTGCTGCGGCTGCCTGGCCTGCTGCTGCCTGCAGGGCTGCCTCAAGCTTGTTGCGCTGGTTGCTGAGGGCGTTCGCGCGCGCGCGCTCGGCCCGCAGCGTGGAACCTGAAAGCAAACAACAGCAGGCGATCATATGTGAAGGCTGATGCAGCAGTGCCAGCACAGCCGCAGTTCCTGCAGGTTGGAAACATACAGCCAAGCGCGTATGACCAGCGCAGGATAACAAGCGCAGCCCAGTAGTTGGCAGTTCAAGATGAGCAGCCCCTGCAGTTTGCTCAAACCACCAGTGCCTGGTCAAGGCATTAACGCAGATTGTGTTTGACTGTACTCACATGCGTCTTCGAATTCATGATGCAGCTTGGTGACCTCCTGGTGCAGCCTGCCGCTGCTGCTGCGCTCGCTGTCGAGCTCCTGCAAGGCAGCAGTCAACTGCTCCTTTGCTGACACCAGCTGCCCATCCAGCTGCTGTCCTGCAAGCTGCAGCTCGCACAGCTCCTTCTGCTGCTGCTCATGCAGCGCAGCAAGCTTGGCCTCGTGCTCGTCCTGCAGCTGCTGCTGTGCGCTGGCTGCCTCTGCTGTTGCAAGTGCAAGGGACTGCTTGTGCGCCTGGCGTTCGTCCTGCAGCTGCTGCTGCAGCGCATGAAGCTCTGCAGAGGCCACGTCCAGGGAGTCCTGGGTGCTCTCCAGCTGCTGGGCGATGTCAGAAGACTGAAGGCAGGGGCAGAAGAACGCAGCAAGCAAGGGCAGCATTTTTAGCACTTGAACCAGTGTTATCCCACACTAAACAGCCTGCAGGAGTGGCTGCATGTCAGCTTTGCACAAACTTCCAGCCTAGTTCTGCCCAAAGTTATTGATTTGCTGCATCACGTCCTGCACATTTAGCAAGCAGGCACCGCTGCTCTTGCTGACCAGCGCAACAACAAAACCGCAACACCTACCTGCTGCTGCTCATGCAGGAGGGCACAGGTCAGCTCCCTCAGCTCTGTCTCTGCTGCTGCGCGCATCTTGGTAGCAGCAGCCAGCCGGTCATGAGCCTCCTGCAGCTGCTTCTGCACCAGCGACAGCGCCACGCTGTTGGCCTGCTTGCTGCCTTCCTGCAAGGCCCCACCGCTGCTGCTGCCTGCGCTGCGGCTTCCAGCACTGCTGCTAGCCTTGCTGGCACTCTGCTGTGCAGCAGAGACTACCGCAGCTGCTGCTACAGCAGCGCCAGCAGCCAACTGCTCTGTAGGGCTGCCTGCGCGTGAGCCCCTAGGTGTCCTGCGAGGGCTGGGAGTGGGAGAGGGCACACGCCGAGGGGCCCAGCCCTTCTGTTGCAGGATCAACCGCCCTTCAAGCCGAGCCACCTCCTCTCCTAGATGCTTTGCATACGCCTCTGCTGCTTCCTTTGCCTGCCGCTCAACCTCTAGCAGCTGCTGCGCTGCTGCTGCCTCAGCCCTCATGGCCTCTGCAACCTTGCGCTCTGCTTCCAAGCTGCTTGCTGCCAGCTCGGCAGACTTTATCGCTGCCTCGGCATCCTGCTGCTGCAGCGCGTGCAGCGCATGTGCAGCAGCAGCAGCTTCCGCGGCCTTTGCCTGCAGCTGCTGCAGTAGCTCTGGTGTAAGAGTGGTGAGGGCATCTGAGACTGCAGGAAGCTCCTTCAGCAGCGCCTGCAGCAGCCCTGGTGACAGCCGGGCAAGCAAGGCCTCGGCATCAACAGCAGCTGCATCTGCCGCACTAGCACTTGCAGGAACCTCGGCCCCAGCCACAGCAGGTGCTGAACGCCAGTTGCTGCGCCAGTTAGGGTCCCTGGTGCTGCTGCTGCTGCTGTTGCTACTAGATTCAGCACTAGCCCCCATCTCAGCTGCGCTCGGCAGCGGCGCAGAGCGCCAGTTGCTGCGCCAGTCGGGGTCCCTGCCAGCGCTGCAACTGCTGCTATCACCGCTGTTCTGCCCAGCAGCTGATTCTGCATTGCCAGCAGCACGTCGCCAGCTCAGAGGTACCTCCACCTTCTGCTGCTTCTGCTTCTCCTCCTGACTCCTCTCCTTCTCCAGCACAGCACCGCCGCGTGCTGCTGCTGCTGCTGCTGCCACAACTCCAGCCCTAGGCCCCACTCCATCTGCCTGGCCGCTGCCGCCAGGCTTTCCTGCAAGCCCACCGCTGCCAGCCGCCGGGGCGCCACCACTGGCGCTGCCGTTGCCGGCGTTGCTGCGCGCCATCTTGCTGCTCGTGACTGCGCTGCGGAAGCTGTCGCGGCTGGCCGCAAACGCCGCAGCAGCGCCGGCAGTGGCGCCACCTGCAAACGCCACAAAGCCACCAGACAGCACCAGCCGCACTAACTGCTGCGGATCCTGCAGCAGCTGTGCTAGTGCAGGATGCAGCAGCTGCTGCTCCTGCTGCATGGCCTTCAGGCGCTGCGAGCTTGCCTGCACAAAGCTCATCAGACGGCCCTCGGTGGCTTGCAGGCTGCTGATTTCGGAGTGTGCTGCTTCGCGCAGCTGGCTGACTAGCCGCAGGAGTGACTCCTCCTGTGCTTTGAGAGCGTTGAGGGCCTCTGACTCTGCATCTTTGACGCGGTCGAGCTCGGCTTGCAGCGACTCCACCCTGCAAGCACACAGGCACAGGAGCACGCAGAGAACACGCAGTTTGGTTACCAGATTGACAGGCCAGGGGAGCGTGCCGGCCACGACCAGCACAAGCACATTGCTAACACAAGATGGCAGACATTGAATAAGAGCCGGCTACTGGATGCTCGTGTACTTGCGACCATAAGTTTTTGCACGCAGAAGCGGCACCAATCCGCCATTTTGTGGCTGAAAGGCAGGAAAGACCAACATAAATGCGCCAGCAGCATGCGCAGCACCAGCAAGAAAGCCGCAAGATGCAGAATACATTCCAATTCTATCGAGCCCTGCACTCACTCCGTGGCCCTCTCAGCTGCAGCGTGCTCCTCAAACAGAGCACTGTGCTGCTCCACCTGCTTTCGCAGATCCTGCTGCTGCTGCTGCAGCTGCTGCGCCAGCTTCTGCTGCTGCTGCTCCAGCTGCTGCTGTGCTTGCTGCGCCTGCTGCTGCAGTGACTGCTGCACCTGCTGCGCCTGCTGCTGCAGTGTCTGTCGCACCTGCTGCAGTGTCTGCTGTGCCTGCTGCTGCAGCTGTGACTGCTGCTGCCGCTGCTGCTGTTGCTCAGGCTTTTGTGCTGTAGCCACGACCTGCTGCAAGCTTTGCTGATGCTGCTGCTGAGGCTTTGGCTTCTTGCGCAGCTTCCTCTGCTGCTGTACTGGCTGCAGCTGCTGGTCTGGTCCACACATTTCCTCTGTGAGAGAAGCACTGAATGCATCCTGCAGGCAGCACCAGAACGCAGGCACATCACAAGCCAGGTAAGCATCTAGAACTAGTGACGAACAGGCATGCTGCGCTGCCACATTCCTCAGGCCTTCTAGACAATGAACTAGACTCCTGAGCAGAACATTGGAGCAAGGCAGATGCAGCCAGCAGCTGATGACCATTCGCTGCATCTTATTCAAGGGGCTGCAACCTAAACATCCGACAGAGCAGGACACCAAGTTCTTGTATCAACAAGCCTCTTTTATGTCCATGCCATGCATGTCATGCTCGAACTTCACTTGCCTCATAGTCTTGTGCTGTTAGCCGCGACCGCACTTGCTGCTTCACTGCTGCGGTGAGGATGTCATCGGAGCTGCTATATGGAGCCTGGACATCCAAAACCACTGTGTGTGCTGGTATATCCAGCAGCCCTGCTTGACTTGCTGCAGGATTGACCGCCTGCATGAAATGCACACAGCGCAGCACAGCAGTGCATCAGTGCACAGTCAGCAGCACATGTGTCAAGATGAGGCTGTAGCATAGCACACAGCAGAGTCCAATCCTTCTCACAGTGAATGATACAAAATCAGCTGCTGCGTTCTATTTGATTGCGATAAGCTGGAACTCCGCATGCCGTAGCTCCGACACGCACGGGCGCAGCACAGGTGAGGCTGAGCACACTGCCTGTCACTCACCACACCAAGAGAAGCAAGTCCCAGCATGGCTGCACTTGCAGTGTGTTTGATCCAAGCTGCTCTTTCCTCTTCATTGGCGCTATGTGAGTCATTACAGCTGGGGCGTGCACGAGGTGGGGTAAGGCTACGGCTTCGTGGAGTAGTGGGGCTGCGCTGCGTCACTGACGCCTGCCTCCCGCGACCAGCATGGCCACGGGAAGCAACCGTAGAGAGCTGCATGGAAACTGCGCGTTTCCGCCTGCAGCAGGCAGAAGTGGCTGTCGAGCAGCCCTTACTGACTTTGGGAAATTGCTGCCAGAACTAAATGTTTTGTGCAAAAGACAACTGTGGGTTACGTGAAAGAAAACTGTTTGTACTTCTTAGGGCAAGGAGAGCAAGTATTGACCTAGAGGTACAAGTGTCATGGCGTATCCGGTGGCCGATGGCGAGTTGATCAGCCGCTTGTACACCATATTACCCAAAGAGAAACAAAAGCATTAGTGAAGGCTGCTCAGCCAATGTGAGGTCTTTTGCCTGCAGACTGAGCGGCCAAGTAACATCCTCTTCTACGCCCTGGGCGTGAGCGCTTGAAGGACAGAGTCGACAACAAACTCACACTAGTATCGATTACCAGCGACATATCACTGCTGGCAGGTCAGTAGCGGCCGGCTCGCCTGGCCGCATCGTGTTGCCCCAGTGTACAGCAAGGCCTCGCCTGGCCTGCAGTCAGCCAGGCACAGCCTAAATGGCGGGAGGAGCCAAGTCGCAGCCACATCCGAGATATGCCAATACTTGCATGGGACACAAACGTTACAACCGGTTGTGTAGCGATCGCTCATGCAAATGCAGGAACAAGAAATGGATGCCGCGGCGCCTGCAGCATACACAAGTAGTAGAGCGACTGCCCGGCAGTAGGCCATACCATGCCTGGGCCCTGCAGTGCTTTTGCTGTCATGCTTGTGGATGGTGCCAAATGCAGCACGCCTGCTCGCACCTGCTATGCGCACTTGAATAAACAACACTGCGTCCAACAGGCATCTTTGCAGTACGTGCCCACTGGCAGAAAATACAGTAGTAGCAGGACAGCAGCACGTGCGTGTTTTAGCAATGCTGGCACAGCAATAAGCACAAGGCGGCACGTCCAAGCACATTACGTGCCGCGCCAGCCAATGACATGATGTGTCTCCAACTGCAAACAGCACACAAACAAAAGAAACAGCATGCCGGAACTAACGCCTGCAGGAACCAATGCAGGTGGCACACGACAGACGATGACACTGCAGTGCATGGCAGCAACACACACGCGACAGCCCTGCCATTCCATGTGATAAACACAATAATGGAAGCGCGACTCAACCATATCCACCAGAACCCTGGCACGGTTGCCTGCTAGCTGCGGTTGCTGTCAGAGCGTCACGGTTGCGGAAGGCAGCATATATGCCATACGCGGTGCAGAACATCAGGCAGCATATGCCTGCATCAAGATGAGCATGGATAACACCTCCTCGCGCAAGGTGCATCCACAGCCAGTGTGATAAATGCAGCATCTATGCTACGAAGAGGTGCTCCCTACACCAAGCAGATTGCACCACAGCTGTGTGCTGGCAACCAGTGCTTGCTGTGTTAGGAGGGTGGTTGGTCACTGATGGGCGACTTGTGCTTGCAGGATGCATGGGGGCCATGGACATCAGCGGCAAGGCAAGGCACAGACATACAAGTGCTTGCAGGTGCGATGCTGCATGCGGGGCAAGCACTAGACCTGTTGCCACAGCTGCACAAGCTGCACCGCCACCCAGACAAGCCACTGCACAGCAACCGCGATGACCATGCACTGCTGAAGCTTGGCCGGTCGTTGTGCTGAAGCGAGGGGCGCCCCTGCACCTGCCACATGTAGCAATGCAGCATGCTGCTGTGATGCTGCCATGATGGCGCGGATATTGAGCTTCTTTGGGGTGATCTGCAGCTCTGGCGTTCTGTGCGTTCAAGCGCCCTTCACCCCAGCATACGCTTGGCAAGCATCTTGACTTTCTGGTCAAAGGGCTTTGAAGTGATGCGAGTGCTGGCTGTGTGGAAAGGGTTGAGCATGATCTGCAAGCAGAACAACAGCAGATAGCAGAAGCAGCCCAGCAGACATGGGGTAAGAGCATATGCACAAGACATCATGAAGGTTGCGTTGTTCAGTGGCACTGCTGAAGTACAGATTTTTTTTATGAGCCACACTGCTGCAGAAAGCCATGTCCCACATACACACCAGTCACTCACTTTCTGCACGCCTGCAGCAGGCATGTTTGAGCAAGTCTACCTGCTTGCCACATGGTGTACTGCCACAGCTGCTAAGCTGGCACTACAGCCAGCCCTATTTGCTGGGTTGATTGCATGTGTCGGGTGCCAACAAACACAACACACTCTTCATCCCCTGTTGCTCCGCTGGGCCAGCAGCCAAATATGGCAGCCTGAAATAAAGTCTCACCCGCAGGTACAGCTCCTGTACCTCTGTGAAGAAGCCCCTGATCGCATCGTCGCTCTTGCCGTCATGCAGCAGCAGGAAGCGCGCGTTGCCTGGCGTGACATATGCCGTCACAAACAGGTTGTTGAAACGGTCCACGGTCTGCAGCAAGGCAGAAAGTGAAGCGTGTGAACAAAACATGCATACATACAAAGCATGTGCTGACAGCTGGTCAGTAGTGATCCTGAACCACACAAGCTGATAACTGTACTGGAACAACAATGCTGCCGGTGACATGTTGCTTGTTCTAGCTCCCAAGCAGAGTGCTGCAACATGCTTCACTTGGTGTCACGCATGTGCTGCCTCAGCACATCGCAGCACGCAGCTGTGAATAGCTGCAGAGCTGCCCTGTGCAGCTGATCTGCTCTGCTAGCCTGTGCTGTTGTGGCTGCACAAAGCTGTGCTGTTTGCTGCTGCACTGCTGACCTTCAAGTGCAGCTCCTTGGAGCTCCACATAGCCTCATCCACAGCATCCAGAGATGCATGCAGCACAAACTGGTGCAGGTACTGCGTTTGTTGCTGCAGTCAGCAGCAGCAAACGAGCAGATCACACAGTGCCATCAACAGCAGTAGCACAGCATGATGGGGGTGTGGCCTGGCCTGCCACGGTCCAGCAGCGCACCTCTTTAGGTCCAGTCAGGTCCACTTCGTAGATAGGGTGATCTTGCTGTCCCACGATCACAAATGTGAGCACACCACCAGGCACGACAACTGACATGGTGAGGGAACGTACTGCTGTGGACGGTAAAACCGCTGCAGGGTTGCAGAGAGGATTTTGCGTGCTTAATACCAGCGAGGAGCTGCACTGGTCAACATTCTGCCACAGCAAAAGCAGCGAGTCAGGGTCTGGTTTGGACGAGCGCCAATGTTATCGCCTCGTCGCTGTTTGAAACAGCAAGTTTTGCCAAATCAAGTGAGAGAACTTAAAAATAGTGCTATATCTTTCTAAATCTGCTCGTAGCGTGGTGCATTCAAGTGCACACATTCCATTAGCGAGTGAGCAGCAGGGTATCTGCGGCCATTACAAGCTTTGAATAGCCGATCGTGTTGCTGCCGAGTCATGCAGCTGTTGGAGCAGCGCTGCAGGGCCCAGCAGGTGCGTGGGATGGGTGTGGTCACTGGTGCAGCTCACTGTCCTGGTGTGTCAACGCATTCGGTGTGAGGAGGGCTCTTCAACATTTGCGTTCAAGTGCTTGAGTTGCATTGAAAATAAGTTCATATGGCATGCCTGCATGCTGGCTTGCCACCTCAAACCTCCACCCACCCCTGCTCCAACCCTCTTACACTTGCCTTCTGGCGGGGGCACCGCCTGCCATGCAACTGCTCAGGTGGCCGGCAGCAGGGTCCTGCATGCCAGGCCCATCTTGCCAGTGAGGCAGGTTCAGCTCCAGCGCAGGCGCAGCAGTTTCATCATTCCAAGGACAGCCGCGCCCTCTGTGGAGGAGGTTACACAGACAGCAACAGCAGGTAGGGCATCACATGCCCACTCCATGTGTATGCATGTGAGATTTGCAGCAATCATTGGATCTGCAGCAGTCACTGGCAGCCATTGCCAGTGGCATGCTGCGCTGTAGTACAGCCGTGGCCAGCACTGCATGCGCGCTGCACTGCTACACTGCATGCGCATATACACACATCAACACCTCTTGCCTCCGCTGCTTAACCTCCTCCACCACAGGCACTGCACAGCTAGCAGGAGAGCAACATCCAGCCAGCAACGGCTCCATTTCCGAACCCCAGCAGCAGCAGCAGCAGGCCCAGCAGCAGCAGGATGGCAGCAGCTTCAGCTGGACCAAGCACTGGTGGCCTGTCACCCCCCTGAGCTACCTGGACCCAAAAAAGCCGGTGCCTGTCACGCTGCTGGGCCACACTTACGTGGTGTGGTTTGACCCCAAGGCTGAGCAGGGCCAGGGCAAGTGGAGGCTCATGGAGGACCGCTGCCCACACAGGTGGGGAAAGATACATGATAGATGGTTATGTGCTGTTTCAAAAGCAAACTCGGCAGCAGAGATGCCAGCAGGGGCATGGCAGCACTGGAGCCGCCTGGCAGCGTAGAGCCAGCAGTGTAGCAGCTGCATGTTCAGCAGTTGTGTTTGCTCAGCGTTTGTTCATGTTGTGCGTCTCTGCTCAGCAGTTGTGCCCGCCAGCCAGTGCTGGCCATCAAGCGGCCGGCCGTACTGCTGTTCATCAGCTGCCACTCACTCATTGCCGTCATGTGCCTCCTGTCAAGCTGCTGCTGCTACTGCTGCTGCTGCTGCTGCTGACGTGTGTGTGCAACGCGCCCAGGCTGGCACCGCTGAGTGAGCGACGCAGCGATGAGCACGATAGCCTCATGTGCTCGACCCCAATTCGGTTGCGCATGCTTACGCCTGCTGCTGCTGCTGCTGCTGCTGCTGCGTCCAGGCTGGCGCCGCTGAGTGAGGGGCGCATCGATGAGGACGGCACCCTGATGTGCAGCTACCACGGCTGGCAGTTTGCCGGCAGCGGCGAGTGCATGCGCATCCCCCAGGTGTGCAGTAGCACGTGCAGAAGCGTGTCACAAGAGGCAGCTGTGCTTACGGCAGTTGGCACCTCCTGCTACGCCCTGCTCTTTACACTCACATGCAGCACTGACCCTTTGATCGCCAGCTGTATACTTCTGTATAGGTTTACAAATGCTTCTACCGTGCTGCACGCTGTGATCAAGAAGGGTATCAGCCACCATGCTCGCATTTTGCTGCTACCATGCCATGCCGTGCAGTTGGCCATCCCGCGTAGATGAGGCGGCCTGCGCTTCCCCACCCACCTTTGTAACGTCATACCCCTATTACATCAAGGACTCATGCTTGAACTGCCGTGTAATGCTGTGCTGCACAGATTGGTGATCCCGCAAAGATGAAGGCTGCCTGCGCCTCCCCGCGCGCCTGCGTGGCATCCTTCCCCACCACTGTTGTCAACGGCCTGCTGTATGCGTGGCTGGAGGCAGGCCCAGCAGCAGAGGCCGAGGCAGCAGCAGTGAAGCCGTATGTCATGCCGGAGCTTGAGGCCAGCCAGATTAAGATGTGGGGCATGACTGAGCAGCCAGTGGACTACACGTTCTGGCTGGAGCAAGGCATGGTGGGTGGCGGCAGCTGACTAGCGCGTGTTTATGTTGCAGCTGGCGGGTGTGCAAGCAAGGCACTGAACGCCTCTCTTGGCTTGGTTTATGTCAGAGCAGCCTTTGGCCTGTTTGTGTTGTGACAGGGTGTGCTGAGGCATCTCACACTGCTAGTGTAACAGCTGTTCTTGCAGTGGCCTGATTGCAGTGGTCTGATTGCGTCAACATCCCCAATACCTGCTGTGACTTTGCCTGCTTTGCTGTGCAGGACCCCACGCACGCCAACTACCTGCACCACACATGTAGGGATGAGCATCAGTTGCTGTGCTGCATGTTTCGGTCAAAAAATCCAGTTGCTCCTGCTGCGCAGCAGGGCAGCTGTACTTTGTCTTCTGGCAGCAAGTGCTGATAGACAGCCGTTTAATGATGTCTTGACATGTGCAGACCTTGCCAAAGCAGCTGGAGCTGCGGCACCGTGCATATCAGAGTCAGGCTGATTATAAAGCCAGCCTGCCTTCGAACCTACAGCCAGGTGGCGTGCATCTGATGCCGGGCTGCTGCTGAACATCGAGCTGACACGGTGTCTGTGCGGCTTTGCTTGCTGTTTGCGCAGGCGGCTTCCCCATGAGTGATGCACTGCCCATGCCTGGCGAGGCTCTGCCAAAAGAAGTGGACCTCAAGGAAGGATACCTCTGGAAGTGAGTGCTCGGCTGCACTGGGATATAACACACACCGGTCGCATGTTCTTTGAACAGGTTTTGACGCATGTTGACGTGTGCATGCATGATCAAAAACATGTGCATGGGGGCTTGGACGGCAGCTATCATTAAGCTGAGCGCCTTAGTTGTTATTTGACATGCCTGTGCGCACATGAGGCAGTTTGCAGGTTATTTGCCCGCTTGCACGTGGCTACTTGACTGCTGTGGATTGAAGCTGGCCACAGCCGGTGCAGCTGCTCACAGTCAATGCCTGCTATTGCCGCTGCCTTTGCCGCTGCCGCCACACCAGGCACGGCAACTACACCACAAAGCATGTGGGCATGAACGCTGAACGCCAGTTTGTGCCACCCAATTCGCTCAGGTGAGCGCTTGGGGCTAATGCTGCGCAATCGGTTTTTCAACTACGCAGACAGCGGTAATTACGCAGACAGCGGCTGATGCACATGATGCGCTTTACGCAGAAAATCAGAGTTACACTGCCCACTGCACCAGGCTGCAGTGTGAGCAGTTGATGCAACCCTGGCTTACTGTCCTGTGCTGCTCTGGGCTGCAGGGTGGTGTATGACCGCGGCTTTGTGCGCGGCTTTGCCACCATGGGCACACCTGTGAGGCCAGGCGTGAGCCGCGTTTTCTTCGCCTTCATGACGCCACCAGGTGAGCAGCATGGCCTGCTTTGTGCATTACACTTTTACAGCGTCATGCTAGGCAGTGCAGCAGTATGACGCATGGTATTGCAGGTGGCGTGTTGTTGCAGGTATTGAGTGCAAAGCGCCGGCTTTCCTCCCTGCTATCAGCAGTTCAAGTCGCACCTACTGCTGCTGCTGTTGCTGCTGGCGCAGACATGAAGCTGCCGCCCGCCTTCAAGCTGCTGGGCAAGATGCCCCACTGGCTGCGCATGCAGAGCCCGCTGGCTGACCAGGACACGGTGGTCAACGCAAAGCAGGCGCGGCATGCTGCGGCTGCAGCAGCGCTGCCAGGCTTGATGCCTTTCAATTCAGGCTCTGCATAGTTGCAGGATGGTGCCGCGGTTGATGTTGCCCTTGTTGCCCATGTCTGTGGCCACGATGTGATGCTTGGTTCGGTGTGTTGGGCAGCTGCTCTGCTGCTTTGGCTGCACATAGCTAGCGCCAGCTCAGGTGCACTGGCATTTCAATGTTTCCTTTCTGCTTTTGCTGCTGCTGCTACTCTGCTGCTGCCTGCAGGAGGCGTACATGCGCAGCCTGAACCTCACCACCAAGGAGTATGCAGCCTTTGCGCGCGCTGACCAGGGGGTGCTGGCTGCACACAGGTGCGGCCGGCTGGCTGGACGCATGCATGCAAGCGCGCAGCTGCAGTACCAGCTGATAAAGGTGCATGCTGATGCTGTTACTGTTGAGCATGCATGCTGCTGCGCCACACGCGTGCCGGCTATATGGCCCTGCTTCACGCTGCTGGAGTCTGTCTGTGCGAATGTGCGCACGTTTCCTGACTGTAAGCCTGCCTGCGCTCTGCTGCTGCTGCAGGTGGTTTGAGGCAGCTGGCTATGAGGAGATGTGGAAGCAGCGCATGGGCAGCAGCTACATCCCTGACAGCAGCAGCAGCAGCGCCGAAGCCACTAGCAGCAGCTCGGCCAGCAGCAGCAGCAGCAACACTGGCGTGGGTGCGCAGTATGCGTACAAGCCGTACACCCCACCCAAGGATGAGTCCCTCTACTTTGATTGGTATGAGCGGCACACCAAGAACTGTGCAGGTGAGCGTGACAGCCCCTGACAGCATGTTGGCAGTTCGCAGGAGGTCTTCTGCATTCGCTTGTTTGAGCAAGGCCTTGCACTGTGCCTTGCAAGGTGAACATAAGCATAGCTGCAGTATTGCTGCAGTATGGCAAGCAGCTGCAAACCAAACGTCATATAAGTCTCCCTGACCCCAGCACTACTGTTGCTGTCGCTGCACGACCTCATATGACTCACTGCAGAGTGCCAGGCCGGCATGAAGCTGACGGAGCAAGCAGCCAACGCAGCAGCCGTAGCAGCACTCCTTCTTGTCATCGCAGCCGCCAGCTTTGCAGCCGCCGCCAAGACGCTGCTATCACCTGGCGTGCTGCTGTGTGGGCTGCTGGCTGCTGGTGCTGTGTGGCTGCGGGCCAAGCTGATTGACTTCAGGCATGGGCAGTTTATCAGCAGCAGGTACAGGTGGCAGAAGGATGGGGGGCTGTCGCTGGTGAAGGGAGACCCCATCAAGCTGTACTAGATGGCGCTGATGCTATGGCTTGATGGGCAACATGATGATGATGCTGAAGCTGTAACTAGCTTTTTCAGATGCATCAGCTCATGCAGCTGCGTCAGGGATGGGTGGCTAGCCTGCCTGGGTCGCTGACAACCACTTGCTTGTTTACAATCAGCAGCGCTGCTGGCAGCAGCCTGTTGTCTGGCAGATGTAATTATAAGAGTGTATGGTGGCACCGCGTAGTTTGTTTCATATGTGTGGTGAGCAGGATCACGTGCTGCTGCGCTGATCTGTACAGACAGCAGGTTTGATTTACAGTGCAGGGCCTACCCGGGCTGTCACAAGCGACGGCGCCCTGGACAACTGCTTGTTGCACAACTTGATGCACCGCATGCGAGACAGATCTGCAGCGCAGCAACATGCCCTGATGAAGGGTATTTCTTGCAGAAACATGCTGATGTTGATGGTCATTGTGCGTGGCGTGGGGTGGCATAGCGTGCCTTGGCCTCAACCAAACACTGCTTGGTAAATGTGCACAGTTGAAGTAGCCATGCCATGGTGGCGGGGCCCCTTATAGACATGTGAGTGAGCAATGTGTTGTATTGTGATTCTGCAACGTGTGCTACCTGCAAATGTTTGAAAATACAGCTGGATATCCACATCGCAATGCCCTGCAATTCTTTATACTGCCCTGGATGTTGGGGATGTATGGGGAAGTGGCATGGCATGTCAGCTGCTGCGGGTACACCAGTCACCATGAGATGGTATAATAACAGCAGTGATTTCTAAGCCATGGAGGAATCGGAAGAGCATAGGCTTGAGCAGGCTCGCCTGCTTGTGATGCGTCAACCTTGTCTATCACACGTGCACTGTCAGTACCAGCACTGTCAGTGCTGTTGCCAACAGCTGTTGCCAACAGCCTGTTGGCACCGCGTCCTGAACAGCACCTGCATTGCACGACCCCTGATATAGCTCTTGCAACAGCTATCGTTGCTGGGCGCCAGCCGATCTTCATCGCAAGGATAGCACGTCGCCGAGCTCGCCTCTTGAAGTTGTGCCGCGGTTGTCTTTGGTGGCTTGTTCGCTGTGCGTCTTGGCACACATACACCAGACGTGTGCTAAGAATCACTGGTCAAGGCTTTCAGTAGGCGGTGGGCTCCCATATTCCGCCTACGAACAGGTGTGCTGCAGCCGGTGCCGTACAGCGAGCATGCTCCCCACCCCCGTTTGCTCAAGACAGCCTACCGCAATCATCCAGCAACAATTGTTTTTTTGTGTTTATTTTTGTGCGATAACTTCAAGCTCAACAGCTGGCGCTGCCTACGCGCACATGTCTCGGACATCAGGAGCAGCAGCTAGTGGATAAACACCAGCACAGGCATTAATTGCCGTCTGATGCCATGTAATTGTTTCCAATTTGTTGATGTGCAGGTGAATGGCAGACATGGATGCCTTCAAGGCTGCTGTGACAGCTTGGCACGAAAGCGAAGATGAGGGCAGCAGGGCTGAGGCGCTGCACCGGTTTGAGACCCTGGAGCTAGGGCAGCAGGAGATCGTACTTGATCTTGCAACTGTAGCAAGGTATCCTTTCATGTTCAGACACATGTTTGAGCATGCCTGGCAGCACTGGTATGGTGACAATGTCCAGACTTGGCTAAGTCAACTGCAGCAATGTGGCCTGGCAAGCTCGGTTTCCAACACTTTAGGACGTCCTCTGGCAGAGCTGGCGCGCAGCATTGTGCAGGACCGAGACAGCCGCCATTTTAGCAGCCGCGTTTGGGTGCAGGATAATGTGGTTCTCGGGGCACAGGAGGTGAGCACTGCTCACAGGAGGGCAGCAGTGCTCACTGAGCAGCGTCATATGGTGCAGCTTGTGTGCATAGCTACGCTGGTACTATCTTTGTACTAGCAGTGCTATGCAGTCAATGGGGCCTCACGTGCAGGTCTTGAAATCAATTGCAGTAGTGTTGCCAGATGCACATGGTCACTTCAGCGCTGGGCCTTCGATTGCTTCCGCGCTCACAGGGCCCATCATTTGGTCAGCTCCATTTGCATGTGCCCTGAACCCTGGAACATGCTGCTGCTTTCAATGCAGGGGCGTCCTGTGTTGGCAGTCAACTTGTGCTATGGGCAGACGGCAGACAGGGGGCCGTTCTTCCCGCGCCTGCCATCCATGCCAGACATGTCACAAGCCAGAATCCTTATTGTGGGCTGGCAGCAGCTGCCAGAACCAATGTCATTTGAACACCTGCAGCAGCTGCAGTATCTGGTCCTAGAGACTTATGGACTGGATGAACTTCCCAACACGTTTGGAGAAATGGCAGAGCTGCAGAGGTTGCACCTCACTGAGTGCTTCCAGCTGACAGCATTGCCAGCGAGCTTCAGCAACCTCGCACGCCTGCAGCACCTGTGCCTCGTCCATTGCCCACAGCTGACAGCACTTCCTCCGTCACTCTGTCAGCTGACAGAGCTGAAGGTGCTGGAAATGTACGGCTGTCCCGCACTGGGGGCACTGCCCAAGGACATTGGGCTGCTAACCAAGCTGCAGGAGCTGTGCCTGTATTGTGGCTCCTTCACAGCACTGCCGGAATCTGTGGGCAACCTCACAGCCCTGCAGCACCTGAAGCTCGGCGGTTGCACACAGCTGGCAGCACTTCCCCCGTCGCTCTGTGAGCTGACAGAGCTGCTGGCGCTGGACCTGGACCGCTGTGCCGCGCTGGTGGCACTGCCCAAGGACGTTGGGCTGCTCACCAAGCTATGGGAGCTGAACTGTTGCAACTGCAGGTCTATGACAGCACTGCCAGAATCTGTGGGCGACCTCAAAGCCCTGCGGTGCCTGCAGCTCGGCGGTTGCACACAGCTGGCAGCATTGCCACACTCGCTCTGTGAGCTGAGAGAGCTGCTGGTGCTTCAACTGGACCGCTGTTATGCGCTGGTGGCACTGCCTGAGGCATTGGGGCAGCTCACCAAGCTACAGAAGCTGGACCTTTGGGATTGTAACTCCCTGGTAAAACTGCCAGAGTCATTTAGCCAGCTGGCAGCACTGACGCAGCTGAATCTACGCAACTGCTTTCAACACTTCCAGCAACTTTTGGGGGGCTGAAAGCACTGAGGGAGCTGGATCTGGCTGGCTGCAAGACACTGGCGGCACTGCCAGAATCATCTGCACAGCTAACAGCACTGGAGGCACTGGACCTCAGCAGGTGCAGTTTGCTAATGGAGCCACTCCCAAAAGACATGTGGTCACCTCAGAGGAAGATTGCGCACGTGCTGGCACTGCAGCGGCGGCGGCCAGCCGTCTTGAAGCTGGCAACTCAGCAGGAGACCATGCTGACAACACTGGAGCGCATGAGCTGGCTTGCGGTGCTTTTGGCAACGGCCACCTTTATTGCGTTCATGCAGCCACCAGGCAGTCTGAAAAATGACCAGGTGCTGGTGACTGACTGGGATACATGTAAAGCTGGTGATGGCGATCAGCAGGAAGCCCGCAGGAACTGTGCTCTGCTGACATTCTTCATCCTAGATGGGCTGTCATTTGGCTTCTCCATAGGCTGTGTCATGATGATCATCGTGCTGTCAATGCCGCGGCTGCAGTATGACAGCGAGCTGCTAGAGGCAGGTCGCTTCTGGCTGCTGCTGCTGGTGACGTGGGTGCTGCTGTACTGTGCTGTGCTGACTGGCTTTGGTGCATTCATTGCATCTGGCTTAGCAGTGTACAACAAAGCGGGTGTGGTGCTGTGGCCTGTGGTGCCTGGCATGCTGCTGCTGGTTGTTGGGTTTGTAGCCATTGCGACACGCTTTTCCAGCTTGTACCCTGGTGCATCTGCAATATTTGCTGCGCTGTGGCCATGGAGCAGCAGCAGAGTTTACGCCAAGGTTGAGTCTGATGTAGAGATGGGCCAGAGCTTGTTCTGGCAGCACTGCAAGCAGGTGCTGGAACCCAAGCAGCAGCAGCAGCAGCAGCAGCGGCAGCAGCAGCAACAGCAGCGGCAGGCGGCTGCCGGTGCTGCGTCTGGCCAGAGCGGCGGCCACGACGAGACGCAGCTCTTGCTGGCCCCACTGGATCCAGGGGCCAGCAGCAGCAGCACAGCATGACGTAGGTTGGCTGGTGTGTGGTTTTGTGTGTGGGTGGGTGGGGGGGTGGGGGGCTGGGTGGGTGGTGGTGGTGTGTTGCAGCTTGCTGCCGTTGCGGCAGCTCACTGCACAGCAGTGTGTTGTGCTTTTTAATATACGATTAAAGTGTTGTAGTTTTCCTTTTTGCCCAACTAGCAACTTGTATAACACCAAGAATGAAAGCACGAGAGCACGTGTGCAGTCTGCGCTGCATGAATGGGTGTCAAGCAATGCCGGTGCGATGTATGTTTGGGTCCTGCAAGTTGCAGTCACATCAGAAAGGGGTTGAAATGTTCAAGTGTCATGGTGCGGGTATTGTTGAAAGTATGTTTTTGTGTGTGTTGAAACTATGGTGGGGCTTCAGCTTCACAGCTGAATATCTGATCAGAACTCTACTTTACCAAAGCAATGTGACATTGCTTTACTTGCTGTGTTTGACACTTGCCTCAACAGTGTAATTTGTGACCGCCGGGCATGGTGATCTGAAGTTCTGTATGGAGTGTGATACGATGGATATGCATGATCTTTCTGCTTTCTTTCAACTGAACGCTTCATGCCAGCCTTTTGTAATACTTTTGGTCACTGACTGCCCTTTGGACACAGAGTGTACTTGTATGAGGGCACTGCAAATGCATGCTACAGGCTACATTGTTGTACT